>OX578277.1:10280094-10349133 GCA_951217055.1 Gerris lacustris
AAAAAAGAAAAACATCCTGGAATTGTATTAAGAGCAAGTATCCAAGGTATAACTGTTACTAAGGGAGCCCTAAGAAAAAAAAAAAAAAAAAATTGTACCTATATCTATCCACTAAATTTAGAGATTTGCCTTTCCTTCAATTTATACATTTATTATTGTAGTCCCATCTTCTTCTATGTTAGCGAATTTTCAAAGAAAATTACGCTATTGCAATGGCTTCAAAATTTTTGTAATGCGAATTTTTGAAAAATTTTTCCATGGAAATCCGTTTTAGACCATTCTGAATCGATTCCTAAAATTTAACACTTTTTTTTATGTATGTATGTATATATGTATATATGTGTCACTCCAGACGATATCTCCCCTTAGGATGCACTTAAAAATTTCAAACCAATTTTAAAATGTCAATAATATCAAAAGAAAGGATGAGTTCGTTGGCCAGAATTTTTGGAGTACATTTAGGGGTCAAATTTTGACCATATAGGGTCAAAAAACGTTTTTTTCCATTTTACCCCCCTTTTATGTGAAAATATGATAAAAGTGTAAATAACAACAATTACTGTACTCTTAAAGAGCTTTCCAACGACATGCATCTTGAAGGGTAAATACT
Organism: Gerris lacustris; assembly: GCA_951217055.1. Taxonomy (NCBI): domain Eukaryota; kingdom Metazoa; phylum Arthropoda; class Insecta; order Hemiptera; family Gerridae; genus Gerris; species Gerris lacustris. The sequence continues at coordinate 10,280,705 of OX578277.1, forward strand.
ATTTTGACTTTTGTACCCCGTACCCCTGTGTACCAATTTTTTTTTCACCCGAGCAAATTCTAAACCAAAATTTTCCTATATTATCATAAGCCAATAAAACGCAGATTTCTTTGAAAATTCGCTCATTAAGTCATGGTGCATGACTGGACTTTTTTTATGTATATTTAGTCCAGGAGGTAGTGTGTAAAAAATTGTCTTACTAACTTCAAGCTAGAATTTTGTTAATCAGTTAATCTTTTGGTGCCTTTTAAGAATATGTGGTCGGCTAAGTTCGTCTTTGGCACATAGTTTGGCAAAAAATCAAGTTGATGTTAGTTTGTCATTTGATAGGTTAGTTATTCAACTATTACTCCAAATCAAAGTGATCACCTCCAAGTGCCCGCTCTCCATCTTTTTTTCAAATTCCAATTGCTAAGCTATGTTCCGCAGACGAACTTAGTCGACCACATGTTCTTAAAAGGCACCAAAATATTAACTTATACACAAACTTCTAGCTTGATGTTTTGTCAGATTCTTTTTTGCACGCTATCTCCTGAACTAACCTTGGCAATGTATTTCACAGAATTTACCTATATATATTTACAGGGTAAGTGCTTCTCATGTGGTCAGAATGGGACAGGCTGTGCTGTGATGGGTCTCGGAACCCAAAGAGGCCTTGCTCCTTCCGGCTCCAAATTCTTTATTAACACTGGAAGAGATTCACCCTACTGTCGTAAGTACCTTTTGCATTAAAATTACAACATATCATCATGTTTATTTTAAGGTGCCAACGGCTGAAAATAAATCCAAAAGTTGGTAGCCATCCCATTATCCCGTTTCTATAATTAGGGCTTCATCAAAGTTCTTTCATCTAAATAGTTTTTTCCAACCTTTGGTTTTAGTGAAACTTTTTTTCTTATTGCAAACCCAATGATTATCCCATCATTAGATAGAAAATTATTTGTTCATTTGATTGACCCCCTAATCAAAATGAACATACTTTGATTGTCTCATCGTAAAATGGGCAATCATTTGATTTGATTTTCTCATCATTCTATTTCTAAACAATAGGAGTCCTTCCTCGTTTTATTACCGTTGCTCATTTTGTTAACAATTTTCTTTGGATATTGGTAAGAACTGCTGAAAGCCTTTCAGCAGTTCTTACCAATATCCAAAGAAAATTGTGAAAGCTTCTTACTTTAAGTGTAGTCTTCAAACAGTACTTACTTACTCCATGGAGCTACAGGCTGGGGAGGGCTTGGCTTCGAGTTAGTGCCTCTCTCTGTCTTGTGCCATTTGTCTCCAACCTTGGGCTGATCCTAGGGTCCTCAGGTCCTTTGTCACCTCGTATTTCCATCTACTCCTTGGTCTGCCAATCCTTCTTTTTCGGTTTATCTTCCATATCTTTTTCACTGATCTTCCATCATCCATTCTCTTCTATCTCCCGATTCCTTCTAATTCTCCGTTCTCCAGGTGTTTTCCTCATTATTCTTCTCCCGAAGACCATTAGTTTGTTTCATTACAAGACTATTAGTCTCTGGACTCTGGGGGCCTGGTTGGCTCAGAGGCTAGCGCGCTTGCCGTGTGATTACGCAAGTTAAGCAACCTCGAGCAGGGTCAGTAGCAGTGGCGGATTAAAGGGGGGCGGGGGTGCAGACCGCCCCCCCCCCCCTTGATTATATTTTTTCCCAACGACTACCAAATTTCATATCAGAAATGCATAAAAGCGCTGTTTTGAGAGGTAATATTTTAAAAATTTTCCGGGGGAGGACCCCCAGCCCCGCAATATATGCCCCCCCCCCCCCCCCCCCCCCCCCCCCCTCCCAAAAATAAACTTCTGATGACGCCAGGCGTCCCGGAGTTGTCCCGGTTTTGGACTTTAAATCCCGAACTTGTCTCCCGAAAACACTTTTCGGGACGCCAAAATGTCCTAGTTTTCGCAATAGAGACGCCGATAATAGATTAATTCGTTTAAACAAATCCACATGTCCTAATAATATATTTTATAAAATTATTTATAGATGCGTAGTTTTAGCAAAATGTTTGTTATTGCCTATCTAAATCAACCGCATTTATTCCAATAAAAATAAGTACGAGTATTTGCTTTGATTCTATGGTCTTCAAATAGATATAATAACTTATCTAAATTAATTTACATAATTTAACTATTTTTTCTAAATATAAAATTAGATCCGTTGTCATGGGCTTAACGGCACGTAGATATATAAAACGAAAATATTAAAAATCCCCCTTTTGCTTGCGAGCTTACCGAAGGAAACAAACTGATAAATGTTCGTTCTCAAGAACAAATTCTTTTTTAGGTATTTTAGACAAAGGGAATGATTAGGTGCACAACTTTTATTGTGTTACAATAACTATACTTTTAAGTATGTATTATATTTTTTTTTTAAAAATATGCTTGTGTTCATGTTCATACTTGTTTTCCAACAAAGTACACCATATAATCGAGCCAAAAATGACCCTATTGCCTTTTGTGACTAAGTATTAAAATCAATTTTTACCTCAGAAATGCATTTAAGAGCTGTTTTGAGAGGTCATATTTTCAAATTTTTCCGGGGGAGGAATCCTGAGAACTCCCCCCCCCCCCCTTCCTTAGGGCTTTCCATACTCCCGAAACCCCTTGGAGGGTCAGATCGCCACCCCCTAGATGACACCCTTAATCCGCCACTGGTCAGTACATGGATGGGTGAACGCTTCTGACCACAGCTCTGGGTTAGATTCCCGGACCGGGCCCCTCGCTCAATATCAACCCAGCATTGTTTAAATAAATGGGAAGCTCCTCGAAAGAGTGGCGCCACCAGGTTTCGGCCTGGAAACCATGATGATGACACTCCTGGTTGTAATACAACCAGGAGGGGAGTCATGGTTACCGACCACATCTTCACAAAAGTGTGAAGATTTCGGTCCCTAACCCGGGTTTGTTCGATGGGCCCACATAAGTGGCCTGAGTCTTCGGGTGTAAAAGCCCCCCGGAAAAAAATTAGTCTCTGGATAATAGAATCAAGGTTTCTGATCCATAGCAAACTAATAGCCGAACAAGTATTTTTTTTAGCCTTATCTAAGTGACTCTTGGCAATATTCTTGACTTAAATAGTTTTAAGGTATTTAAGCAGTTTTCCTTATTTTGAAATATATGTCATAAACCGTCGAAATTGTCTTTAATGTTAACAGGACGGCACTATAGAGTTACAGTTGACTTAGCAAAGCCATCACGTGCTGAAGCATGGGTCCAAGGATTTATAAGGGTAACGCTACACACGGATAATGGCATAATCAAGAACATGGATTTAACACCCAAGTCAGTATCGTATCCTTCGAGTTCTCATTAAACATAATCATAGATTTATAATACTCATAAAAAAGTTACAAAAGAATTATTTAATAAATTTGACTTTTTTTTTTTACAGTGGCTACGAAAAAGTTGAACATGGAAGTCGACGAAGTTTTATAGTTTCTCACCACCAAGAACTGGGAAGAGTTCGTAAACTGGAATTGTACTGGGAATACGATATGAATGTTCTTCAGCCAAGATCAATATGTTTCTTATGGTGCAATGATCATCTCTATGTGTCATCAGTCACCATCACTGAAAGTCACCTCTCCGCAAGAGAGTTAGTATTAGTTAAGTTCAGGGCTTGATGGCGCTTCAACTGCTTCATCAGAATTTTTGGGGGGAATCTAATTTTGGGGTATTTTTCAGAGTTAGGGGGATTTTTCAAATATTCCAGGTAATCTCATGGAGTTGTTTTTTTTAGGGGGGGGGGAGGGGGATTTGTGCCATGGGCCTTGGGTGTGATGGGCATTCCTGGTTAAATGATACCTCTAATGATGACACTTAGATTTATTCTCATTACGTTTATTTCAGCCGTTGTTAAAATTATGAGACCTCTGGCAGCTCATTGATACTATATACGCTTATTCAATTCCAAAATGCAGCCCAACTAACGCTCACAGGATTGATTTACCAAGCAGAATTGATCAGACTTGTCAAAATACAAAATTGCAAACTCAAACCCTGGGGTGGTCCCTTATAGCATTGCTAAAATTTTCAGGGTTCAAAAAATTCAGGGTTCGATTCCCAACTTGGGCAAGTGTACAACGCTCGATGTCACCCAACATCGTAATATAAATAGCTAGTTAAGTGAAGAGATGTTCATGCGGTTACGAACGTGAATTATACTAGTTGTAAAGGTATAGAGAGACACCCTAACCCTGTGTCATTCATTATAATACTCCGTATATACATGTTTTATAAGCTTTCCACCGGCTGATTTAACTCAGATTTTTAGTAAGAGGTGAAGGAGGGAGTCTCACAGAACTAAAACACAATGGAATAATGTTTTAGAATGTAGTAAAATAACATTTTTACGTTAATAACCCAAGTAGCACAACTGATCCAAAATACATCCCTACGATATCCTTTTGTCCATATTTTATCCTGTCGTTGGTCCATGGGTTCTCCTACGGTTATCCCGTTTTGGACGCCTCATTGGGTCATTCATAGGCTGCCTCATTGGGCCATCCTTAGGATGGATGCCTCATTGGGTCATCCTTAGGGTGCCTCATTGGGCCATCCTTAGGGTGCCTCATTAGGCCATCCTTAGGGTGCCTCATTGGGCCATCCTTAGGATGGATGCCTCATTGGGTCATCCTTAGGATGCCTAAGGATTGGGTAATCCTAATAGTGTCCTATGGATAATTAGAAGTGGATTTATTTAGTTACACAAAGGACGATGTTTCAGTTAAAGGTATAATGAATCAATCTGAAGTTTAAGGTTGAAGTATCAACTTTGAGTTGTACCAAATCGGAAATGTCTAGCCGAGTGGATAGAGCGTCAGACTGACATACTGGAGGTACCGGGTTCAAATTTCACACAGTTAGCATAAAATGTCTAGTGCTTCAAATTTAATCTTAGAAAATTCACATAGGGGTCCAACATTAAGTATTTCTACTGAAACTTCCACAGCTGATAATACATATGACTATTGTCACAACTAAAATTTACATTTTAAGCATCCAGAATTTGTCCCAAAACTGTCCATAGCATATCTAATGGAAGTCCCATGGACGTTAGAAGGGCGGACATGGGGTCAGCCATAGGGCATCCAGAAACAAAAATTCTACCCTTCACAGGATGTGCCAATGGACCAAATGACTTGTCCTGTGGATATCCTAGGGAAGATATCGATATCCTGTGGATATCCTTCGTGCTACTTGGGAAAATAATTGGTTCTGTAAAATAATTGCAGTACCATGGATTTAATTCATTATTGTATTATTATCATTATCATCTTTGTTATTATTATATTTTTTAATTGTTTGTTCTTTTATGTTGCAGGAAAAGAGCGGTAGATGTAAACAGTAAACTGTGTACAAACAGCAAAAGCTACGCTGACATACCATCACGTTCTACTGCAGTTTTCATGGACGCCTGCTGAAACCAAAACAACACAAAATGTTGAGATGACTTTTAGTATAATATGTTCCTCGTGCATGAACGATAGCAAGTCTGAATCCAGGTTAGCAATTAACTTGCTTTCGTTGGTTTTTTTCCATTGACTAAAAAAAACTGACTATGCAAATTGAGCATTTTAAATGAGTGTATTTGGATTGATTCTCTTAAAAAAAAACTAACGTTTTCTGAACAGTTTCTCCTTTTAAAAAATGTAACGAAGAGAATCCGCTGATCAGTTTTGTTCAGAAACACAGTAAAAAAAAAGGAACTTTACTAATCAATTCCGTATAATAACTGAATAAAAGGAGGCATATTGCTGATTAGTTCAAAAGCTCCTTGCAAGTGGATTCAGTATTACTACGTAAAGAAGGCATCTTACTGATTATAGTTCAAAACCAGATGGACTCAGCACAATGACTACGTCATGAAAGCATCTTGCTGATTGCAGTTCAAAAGCAGCTTCCAAATCGATTCAGAACAATAACTATGTAAAGATAGCATCTTGCTGATCATCGTTCTAAAAGCACTTTAGTGATTGATACAGTAAAATAACTATGTAAAGAAGACATCTTTCTGATCACAGTTCAAGAGCAGCTTGCAAATCGATTCAGTATTACTACGTAAAGAAGGCATCTTACTGATTATAGTTCAAAAGCAGATGGACTCAGCACAATGACTACGTCATGAAAGCATCTTGCTGATTGCAGTTCAAAAGCATATCGCGTCAACACAATAACTACGTAAAGAAGGCATCTTACTGATTAGAGTTCAAAAGAAACTTGCAAATCGATTCAGTTCAATGACTATTACTACGTTCACACATCGTTTTGGAAACGGTTTTGAAAACGATCCGCTAGTTCAAAACGCTGTACGAACGGAGATCGACGGATCGTATCGGTTTAGATCCGATCCACCAAAAATACGTGATCGGATCGGGGGATCGAATTCAAAACGCTCGTGTGAACAGGTCGTGGAGGGGATCGAGGTTTCAGGTTATTTTACTCTTTTCCACTTTTTAAGTTATTTGTTTTCGTGAGCTTCCGTTTCTTTTTTTTTAACTGCAAAAACGTTTTTAAACAAAATTTAATACTATAAAGAACCTGTAAAAACTTTTAATAACTTGTAAATAAAATGTAAAAATTCGCGGACATATTGGGTAACAAGAAAGAAGGTTTTACTCGTGACGTCACCGTTACGAGATTTCGAAAACAAATATTTCGATCACCTGTATTTTTTGTTGTACGAACGCGTATCGTTTTGAAAACGAATTGGATCCGAAACGCTTTCAAAACGATGTGTGAACGTAGTATATGTAAAGAAGGCATCTTACTGATTATAGTTCAAAAGCAGATCGCGTCAACACAATAACTACGTAAAGAAGGCATCTTACTAATTATAGTTCAAAAGCAGATTGCGTCAACACAATAATTACGTAAAGAAGGCATCTTACTGATTAGAGTTCAAAAGAAACTTGCAAATCGATTCAGTTCAATGACTATGTAAAGAAGGCATCTTACTGATTATAGTTCAAAAGCAGATCGCGTCAACACAATAACTACATAAAGAAGGCATCTTACTGATTAGAGTTCAAAAGAAACTTGCAAATCGATTCAGTTCAATGACTATGTAAAGAAGGCATCTTACTGATTATAGTTCAAAAGCAGATCGCGTCAACACAATAACTACGTAAAGAAGGCATCTTGCTGATTTCAGTTCAAAAGAAGCTTGCAAATCGATTCAGTACAATAACATGTAAAGAAGGCATCTTACTGATTAAAGTTCAAAAGGCACTTTAGTAAATGATCCATTTCAATAACTTTGTTAAGAAAGCATCTTATTGCCGATTATAGTTCAAAGGCACCTAGTTAATATTTAGTACAATAACTGCGTAAAGAAGGCATCTTGCAGATTATAGTTCGAAGACACATTGTTAATCAATTCAGTACGACAACGGTTTAAAGAAGACATGCTGCTGATTAGCTTAAAGATGCCTTGCTGATTGATTTATGGTGTATGCAATGAATACGATTATTTCTTTGAATTAGCTGAATAAGTATGTATGGAAGAGTACCTAAATAAAAAATTATATTGATTGGCAAACGGCTTCAAACAGAAATAATGCAATCAAGGCATTTTTAAAATGGTTTCTTTTAAAACATGCAAAAGAAGACATCTTAATGATGAGTTCTGAAAATGAAACATCGAGCCACATCTTACTTTTCGGCATTGATGTAGCGTGGCAAATGTTCACAGGAGAGTTGCAGCTACAACTGACCTGCTACCGCACACGGAATATTTTTAAGGGGAAGCTAATTTTGTACTATGGGGCAAACCCTCCCCTTAGACTCCCCCAAGTCTAAATAAATAATTAAAGTATTACCTAATTATATTTACTGTTTTTTCAATAAGGCTGCTAAAAATTATTATACTTTTTTTTTTGTTTTTTTGTTACTGTTGTAAAATATTTTATAATAAAAGAGAATATATATAATATATAACATCCATGAGTTCATTTAATTATAATTAATAACCTGCTATAAGCAGGTCAATCCTTCAACAACTAACTTGTTTACTCTATTTGAGTGTTTATTCACTATGAGTAAGTTCAAAACAAAATCTCAGTAGAAACAACTAACTTATTCTACTCTTTGAGTGTTTATTCACTATGAGTAAGTTCGAAACAAAATCTCAGTAGAAACAACTAACTTATTCTACTCTTTGAGTGTTTATTCACTATGAGTAAGTTCAAAACAAAATCTCAGTAGAAACAACTAACTTAGTTTACTCTTGGAGTGTTTATTCACTATGAGTAAGTTCTACATAGATCTCAGTAGAAACAACTAACTTAGTTTACTCTTTGAGTGTTTATCCACTATAAGTAAGTTCTACATAGATCTCAGTAGAAACAACAAACAACTAACTTAGTTTACTCTTTGAGTGTTTATTCACTATGAGTAAGTTCTACATAGATGTCAGTAGAAACAACTAACTCAGTTTACTCTTTGAGTGTTTATTTACTATGAGTAAGTTCTACATAGATCTCAGTAGAAACAACTAACTCAGTTTACTCTTTGAGTGTTTATTTACTATGAGTAAGTTCTACATAGATCTCAGTAGAAACAACTAACAGTTTACTCTTTGAGTGTTTATTCACTATGAGTAAGTTCTACATAGATCTCAGTAGAAACAACTAACTTAGTTTACTCTTTGAGTGTTTATTCACTATGAGTAAGTTCTACATAGATCTCAGTAGAAACAACTAACTCAGTTTACTCTTTGAGTGTTTATTTACTATGAGTAAGTTCTACATAGATCTCAGTAGAAACAACTAACTTAGTGTACTCTATGAGTGTTTATTCGCTATGAGTAAGTTCTACATAGATCTCAGTAGAAACAACTAACTTAGTGTACTCTATGAGTGTTTATTCGCTATGAGTAAGTTCTACATAGATCTCAGTAGAAACAACTAACTCAGTTTACTCTTTGAGTGTTTATTTACTATGAGTAAGTTCTACATAGATCTCAGTAGAAACAACTAACTTAGTGTACTCTATGAGTGTTTATTTACTATGAGCAAGTTCAAGTAAATTAATGTATTAAGGAAAATAAAAACGCTGAATTGCTTACAATGTTTCTATATTTCATGTTCACATTAAATTTTACCAATAATAATAATTTTATTTTTAACATATATATTTTATAAATTTATTTTTGGGTGTTCGACATCGAGGTCATATAAACCCAGATTATTTTATTATTTTATGCACAGTTAAATATAATTTTATATAAAAAAATAGCTTCCGTTACCTTCGGTAAGCTCGGAAGCAAAATAGTTAAAATAAAAAAAAAGAAATCTTTGGTCACAATTTCTAACCAATACATTTATGTAAACTAAGGCAATTTTTCCAAAATAAATAATAAATAATTGAAAAACATTTATATAAATAATATATATATATATATATATTTATTAAACATTTATATAAAATATATATATATATATATATATATATATATATATATATATATTTATATTACCGTATGTTCCAAACATCCATTTAATATCCCAAAAAAAATTATTAAATAAACATTTTTAATCATTTTTTAGATGTATTATTATTTTATAATATAAAAATAATAATATTTTATTTATCATTGTTCATACATGCAAAACACCAATTTATTTATAAAATTTTTTTTTAAATATATTATTTATTTATTTTATCAAGTATCAATTTGTTATGAAATCTATCTGAATAACTATCCATTATAATATAATTATTATTATATCATATTTTTTTTTAACAAAAAATATAAATAAATAATAAATAAAATAAAATAAAAATATGTCCGACACAACTCTATTAAACTTTCCTATTTTATAATTATATAATCACTTCATCCAGTGTTTTCCGTTAATTTATTCCTGGTAAAATTTAGTAATTATTTAACATTTTATAAAAAGTTACAATACAAATATTCCAAAAATCAGGGAAATTAATTCCTGACCTTCCGCCATAGTTAATTTAGCCTATCTACGTGATCATTAATGAGGAATATGTCTCAATTCTCTGGGAATCTAACCCAGATTATTGTTAGTGTTTGGGCTTTTTAACTAAGGAGAACAGTAGTAGGACATTACACAATAGAAGTATCAGTCACTTTACACACCTATTTATGTGATCATTAGAAAGTGGTATTTATGTAGTTCACAGAACGGCCTACATAGTATATATTATGTACCCCTATCAACTCTGTGGTAATCCAACTTAGAATATTGTTTGTTTGTAGACATTGGCACTGAGTCATTATTAGATCATTACAGGACGGAGGTATCAGTCACTTTACACATCTAACTATGTGATCATTAGCATTAGTGTGGAACAAGTCTCACCTCTGTGAGAATCCAACGCAGGTTAGTGTTTGCATCTAGATAGAAATGGTATAAGATCATTTCAAGATGGAGGTATCAGTCACTTTACACATCTAACTATTTGATCATTAGCATTAGTCTGGAACAAGTCCCTCTGTGAGAATGCAACACAGGTTAGTGTTAGCATCTAGATAGAAATGGTATAAGATCTTTACAAGATGGAGGTATCAGTCACTTTACACATCTAACTATTTGATCATTAGCATTAGTGTGGAACAAGTCCCACCTCTCTGAGAATCCAATGCAGGTTAGTGTTAGTATCTAGATAGAAATGGTATAAGTTCATTTCAAGATGGTGTAACTGAGTCACTTTACATTGATTTTAGGAGTAGTGTTCTCAAATTTAAAGCTAAAATTGTTTAGGACATTTTACACAGCTATCTATGTGATCATTAGACGGCTTTCACACCGAAATAGCAAGTCGCAGGTTGCATGCATCCTAGTAACACCGGATTATCTAAGGAGTCGAGGTAATTTAACGAGCCTACACACCGAAGATGCAAGTGCGACATGCATCTTCGGTGAGTAGGCTCGTTTCATGTGGTTTCCAGGACGCATGCAACCTGCGACTTGCTACTTCGGTGTGAAAGCCGCCTTAGTGTAGGACATGTCCCACCTCAATGGAATCATAACCAAGATGTATAATTGTTTATAAGGAGCATCAAACAACACTATAAGCTTTATTAACGCACTTCTAACCACTTCTTATGCTATTTTTATTTTTTTATTTTTTTTATTTTTTATTTTTTACAAATATTTTTTAAAAAACCAATTAATTTCCATTACATACATATGTATTTAATAGTTAATTATAATAATAAATATTTTTACAATAAAAATTATATTTTTTTCTCTCCAATATTTAATTTTTTCATACTGACATACCTCAACTTGTGAATTTAAATTGTTTCATCATTTTTTGTGTCGCAATTACAACTTGCATTTATCCTCTCTCCTACAAATTTTTCTTTGTAATAAAGCAAAAAAGTTGCTAATATTATTCTAACATATTTAAAATAAAAATTAATTACTCAAATTAACAAAATATAGTACGACATTGATTACAAGTCACTTGATTCCCCCGTCTTTCTGCCTGCTGAGTGCCACTCTTTATGACATCCCACCCAGCGTGTGATCATAAATTCACAACCTGCCAATTATTACGCTCAAAAAAGTGACTGAATAAGCTAATATACAGTAGAACCTCGCTTACACGACCCTCAATAACACAACCTCAATTACAAGTGCAATTTTCAAATCCCCTTGAGATTGCCATAACACATAATGCTAAATTAACCTCTATAACACGACTATTATTATCCAAACAACCTCTACAACATGGATTTTTTCAAATTCACAACGTAACTCAGAACCTCTATAACAAGTCGTTGTGAGAAGTCAACCTCTATAACGCGACTCTATACAGGGATGGGTCGACCTTGAACAAGTCTAGACTTGAAAACCCCGCCCATCAACCTCGATAACACGACTGATAGTCAAAATAACCTTGATAACACGACCCTCAACAAAGAGAGCACCTCGATAACAAGACTGTTTCTCTAATCCCCTTGAGACACTTCATATTGAGGTGCTACTGTATTTTTAACTCTAGGTTTGACAAATTTATTGAGTCTCAAGTAAAAAATAAAAGTAAGGGGTCACTTTTTGCCCTAAAATTGCCCCCTTTCTTGCTTAAACTTTTTTTTTATTGCCATTCAAGTCTAAGGTTAGTATGTAAATATATATAATCAATAATAGGTAAATATTTTTTACCTATATTTTAACAAATTAATCTGTAAGTCCAAATTTTAGGAAGTTGAGATTTGTCTGTAATTTTTTATTTTATCCTTTTTTTTAATAATAATTTATATCCAATAATATAAATATACACACATACACATACCATAAAAATTTATAAATGAATACATATTATTTCTTTTATAAAATATTATATAAATTCAAATTGTTTTTCATTTATACATGCATTATATTCTTTATTTATTTCATTTTAATCTCAATTTTTTTTTTCTTTTAACCATTTATATTTGCATGGTAATAAAATTAAAAAATAAATAAACATAAGAAAAAAATATATTTAAGAACATAATATATAAAAAATAGATTTTTTGAGGATATATGTACCACCTAACCTCCCCATCTCCTTCCACAGAGGGAGCTTAGCTCCCTTCATTTAGACTCAATCATTCCATTGACATTTCCCACTCAGTCCTAGACATTATGTGCAATCTTAGTAATTGCTGCAATTGCTCTATATATTATATATTCAACCATTCTAACCACCCAACCACCGTCTATCTAGACTTAACTCCCTTGCTTTAGACTCATTCATTTCATTGACATTACTGACTCAGTCCTAAACATTATGTTCATTCATAGTAATTACTACAATTTCTCTATGTATTATATACTCATCCATCATAACCACACCACTTTCAATCTTAACTATTTGTTGTGGCAGTGTTACACCCGGTAGACTTCCTTTTTACAGCGGCAACATTTATTTTCACGTTAAGATGTAACAGGATTAGAAGTTCAAATATTTTGTTTAAAAAACTATTAGGCCATTTATTATAACAATTATAAATAAATATAAGAAAACTAGTTCAATTCCTCGAGACAGTTCATTTTTTATATTTCTTTACTTTTTAATTTATTTTTGGCTACTTAAAAAAACCTATTTTTTTTTTTTTTTTTAAAGTTTATCATATATATTCATTACAATAAATAGAGAAATATAAAATAAAAACATAAATAAACACTATACAAACATAAAATACCGCTTATAATACTAAAGAAGTTAGAACCATTGTCAATTCTAAGCTGGCAGTTGTTTTCACAGTAAAGGAAACTATCAATTTAAAGTGAATGATGGTATTTCAAAATTGAAATACACAATGTACTTATGGATGTGTTGAATGACTCAGAGATTTGTTGAATAACTAAGGGATATGTTGAATAACTCAGGGATTTGTTGAATAACTAAGGGATTTGCTGAATAACTAAGGGATATGTTGAATAATTCAGGGGTGTGTTCAATAACTAAGGGATTTGTTGAATAACTAAGGGATGTGTTGAATAACTCAGGGATTTGTTGAATAACTAAGGGATGTGTTGAATAACTAAGGGATTTGTTGAATAACTCAGGGATGTGGACAATTCTCATAATAATGATCGCATATATTTATGCTATCATTAGTGAGGTAAATGTTTCACCGCTCTGGGAATCCAACCCAAATTATTGTTAGTGTTTGGACTATGGTTCTACGAAAAACAGTATTAGGTCAGTACAGGATGGAGGTATCAGTCACTTTACACATCTATCTATGTGATCATTAGTGTGGAACATGTCTCACCTCTCTGGGAATTCAACCCAGATTATTGCTAGTGTTTGTACTTTGGTTCCAGGTAGAACAGTATTAGATCATTACAGGATGGAGGTATCAGTCACTTTACACATCTATCTATGTGATCATTAGAGTGGAACATGTCTCACCTCTCTGGGAATACAACCCAGATTATTGTTAGTGTTTGTACTTTGGTTCCAGGTAGAACAGTATTAGATCATTACAGGATGGAGGTATCAGTCACTTTACACATCTATCTATGTGATCATTAGAGTGGAACATGTCTCACCTCTCTGGGAATACAACCCAGATTATTGCTAGTGTTTGTACTTTGGTTCCAGGTAGAACAGTATTAGATCATTACAGGATGGAGGTATCAGTCACTTTACACATCTATCTATGTGATCATTAGAGTGGAACATGTCTCACCTCTCTGGGAATCCAACCCAGATTATTCTCAGTGTTTGGATTATGGTACTAAATAGAACCAAACCAGGTAACAGAATGAAGGTATCAGTCACTTTACACATCTACGTGATCATTAGTGTGGAACAGTATTTGATCGATCAAGAATGGAGATATCAGTTACTTAAAATTAATAATTTTTCTGACATCATTTTTTAAAAATGTATTTGAGGACTTTTATCATTTTTAAACTTCCAATCCCAAATAATCTTAACATAAACTAAAAGTAGTTGTCATGTTTTGTAAAAAATAAATAATAATAATAAAATAACATTTATTTGTCAATAATTAAAAATTACATAATTTATATAATTGTGGTATTATTTAATTTAAAAAGAGAATTGAAATTAAAAAAAATTATATATACTTAAATATTTAAAATAAAAAAAATATATATACTGTAAGGATCACCAATTAATATATCTTTACAATTATAAAATACAGCTGTAGCATTGCATTAATAGAGGATGGATTTAAAATATCCTCGGATAATAATGTGGCACAATAGCTACAAGCAGATTGAGCCCAACAAACTCCTATTTAATAACTCTAGTAGGTATGGGCAACGCAAGGTTAAAAAGTAGACGCCTATCATTTGTATTATATGGGTTCCAATTAAGACTGATGCTACTTCAATTAACCCTGGGGAATGCGTGGTCATATTAGGCCTATTTTTGAGTTAAAATTGTTAAATTGAGATAGATGTGGGTGTGATTGGAAGCTAGGGATTTTTCTAGCTACATTTCTTGCTTTTATCAGAAGAATCAGTCACAGTTTGACATCGTGCGTGGTTATACTTCAATTCTGTGCCCATATTGTCCTGACAGAGGACCTGCGCCATTTTCAATTACATTTTATTACAATCCTAATTTTAGTGACATTTATACATATAATAAAAATAAATTAATAAGAGAGGTTTATTTTTAGTGTTTAAAAAATAAAATAATAAAAATATACAGTACAAAAGTAAAAATATGAAAATTATAATTGAGACTGACTGATTTTGCGCTTGTAAATTATGAGACTAAATAACGGTAATTTATAAATTAAAAAAAAAATAATAAAACCAATTTAAATGCGTTTCATAATCCTTAGGTGAAATGATTTCAAGTTTATATTATATTTTACCTGTGGTGTGGGCAATTAAAACAGTCCTATCAGGGGTGTGTACCTTCTCAAATCTCTATTTGACCACACGCATCCAAGGGTTAAAGCAGCTATTAAAACTTATCTCACCTCAGATATTGAACTGAGACTACTCTTGTGATAAGCAGATAAGAAAGCAAAGCTCTACTGGATTCCCCCTTAATTAGGTTGCAGAGAAAAAACATTTTAGGATTTATTGGTTTTAATGAAATCCTGTTTGTTTTTTTATTAAAAAATAGTAAATGAATAGTACATTAAACGTCGAGTGCGGAAAGTAGCATTTTGCATGCGAGTGTGGAGTTTGCACCTGAGGGATAGTAAAACCACACGAGCAATGCAAAATGCCGTTTTCGCACGAGTTGCGTACCGTACTATATCTACGATTGTTAGATTTTAATAATAAATCCAAAAAAAAATAAATAAACTTCCTGTGTGAAAAAAATAAACTTGCTGTATGTAAGTTCGTATCTCTTCTCTTGATAAAGATGGCATTAATCTTGAGTTGTATTTTTTGCTGAATTAATTATTTCTGGAGGAGTATTATTCTCTACATTTTCGTCAAAGCCACTTGATTCATTCATTGTTTTTAACTAAAAACTCGATTAAACAGTTACTTTAATAAAAGAATAGCAAATTAGTTTTGTTAAATGTAAACAAACTCGCTAATCGTGCGTAAAGCTGAAGAATTCCTCTTCTTCACCGCGCTAGCGTGATAAAGAAAAGGAATTCTTCAGAACTATGAGACGCGCATGTGCAATGAATACAAGTACGTAAATAATCACTTTTTACGCATCTAAACAGAGATATAATGTTTATATTTCGTATCAATGGTAGATAAAATAGATTTACCATAAAAATATCTTAGATATATTATTACCTTATCAAAAACAAATCCACTCTTAATTATTGTGTTAAGGTTATTTACATTTATCTGCAATAACTCCACTCACATTCATACATTTACAAATATGTTTATCACCAATTTATACGTGTATCAAAATTGTGTTAACAAAATTTGGTGACCCTTAAAAAAATGTAAGTTTCATTTAATAAATATAACTGCATAAAAATAATAAAAAAAAAATTCTTATAATATATTCTCACTGATTTAAAAATAAATAATATTATAGACTATATATTCTTTTTTTTTATTATGTTTTTCTTTATTTTTTAAACAATTATTTTTTATCAGGGGGAAGATATAATAATAATGATAATATGGAGCCTCTATTGGAAGAGGTTTTAATGCATTTTAGGATTATTATATATTTTTTGCTTAGCATAATTGTTAAGGTTTTTTTTTTAACCAACGTAAGAGCAGCAGGAATTTGTTTTGCGTGCCGTCTTGTAGAAAGCTTTCGATTGCATGCTAAGTCCTTCCGATTTTGAAACTAAGTCGTCGAGCTTTTCACCTCTATCCAAAACAGCTTCTATCGTGTTGTGCTGAATTAAAGAAAGCAAAATAATAAGTCAATTAGTAATAAACACAGATAAGTGGATTATTCTCATTTAAATTGCCTATTTCAGCATCTTAGGGTTCAATTTTTTGAAAGAAAAAAAATTGCCTAATTACTTTTGAATGAAGGGTTTTAAAACCTATCTAACTATCCTTTTTATAAGATTTGAATTAGCAACCGTTGAAATTACAGATTAGAATAATTTTATCGAGGTTTTTTGATTAAAATAACATAGTTAAACCATCTAATTTTGTAAAATTAATTTACATCGGCAGAGTTATGAACTATAATAGACTTACAGTAGAGTCTCGCTAATCCGGGTTTGACGGGACCGGACCCAGTCCGGATTACCGAAAGTCCGGATTAAACGGAATCAGTTTTAAAATGTCTGTAAGACAAGTTTTAGTAGGGTAAAACCATTAAAATCGATGTTTTTATCGTAAAAATTACTTTTATTAGTCTCCAAAACATGCTTGTACAACGTAGGTCCACTATTTAAGTTAAGAGCTGTTCTGTCACCAGTCCAAATATCAAATGAATTAAAATAAAACGAAAATCTATTACGCAGGTGGCAGGTATAGAAGGGACTTCCTGAGAAGAACTTCCTGTGTTCCGATATGAAATTCGAGGAACGATAATCATTTCACAAAAATTTGAGACATTAAACATTGGCGGCTTGGCGAAATTTCTTGGAAGTGCGTTGAGCCGCCGCTATATGTTTCAAAACCCTCTCCCCATCTCAGTCACATAAAATTGTATTTATTGGACTACACTACCTTTATATCTTCTGCCCCTTACATTTCTATGGAACCGAAACAGATTAATCGATGTTCTTACTTATTCCTAATTATTCTAAATCTGTTTATTTTTAACAAAAATAAACAGAATTGTTAATTCCTTGTGTTAGAACGTTGGAATATACACCTGTAAACTATACTAGGAACAATTTTATACATTTTTAATAGACAATAAAAGTAGAAACTCCAATTATCTTAATTATTCTTAAATCTGAACAAGCCCTGGTTCCAATTTGTACATAGTTTTTACTCGTCCGGATTAAACGGATGTCCGGACTAGCGGGGTCCGGATAAGCGAGACTTTACTGTACTATCAAAGGACAACAGACCTCATGCTCGTAACAATTCATTAGAACTACTACATACATAAAAAATGTATGAAAATTCAGGGATAATAAATATATAGAGATAGTCGTCTCCTCTCTTAAACAAGCTTTGCTAAGATTGGAGTGAGGGAGAATCACCTCCTTTTAGTTTTGAATAGATAGGGACGCCCTCAGAATTACTAGGGGAATGGGGAACTAATTCCCAGGTGTATCTTCAAAAAAGTCACTGGCCAAGACAGGCCTTGAACTAGTTACCTCCTGATCTTAATACCAGAACCTTAGACCACATGGCCATCAGACTACTTAATATCGGGAAGGTAGATTTGGTAACAAGTCAGTAAAATAACGGTTGGTTTCTACCCTATTATTGCAGCACCATTGCAAATGTTGGATAGGGCTGGGTAAAGTCATGGACAATGAACAAAAAAACTCTCCGTGTTTTCGCTTTAGTTAATCACCAACCATTTGCCTGGTGGCTAGGAACTCAGATTACTAACACTTACTAAAATTCTCTTACCTCCTTCACCTTCTTTATAACCACTGTAATAGGAAGTAATGCCTTGATCAAAGCTACCTTAGATGCAATTTTTCCAAGATTTCTATCTTGTTTTCATAAATTAATATAAAGCACTCTAAGAAGGATAGTGTCACAAGTTTAGTTTTAGCCGTTTTGAGATAATCTGCTTTAAAGATAAAACTTACACAGTAGAACCTCGCTTACACAACCCTCAATAACACGACAACCTCAATTACAAGTGCAATTTTTCCTTGAGATTGCCATAACACATAATGTTAAATTAACCTCTATAACGCGACTATTATTATCCAAACAACCTCTATAACACGGATTTTTTCCAATTCACAACGTAACTCAGAACCTCTATATCAAGTCGTTTTTAGAAGTCAACCTCGATAACGCAACTCTATACAGGAATGGGTCGACCTTGAACAAGTCTTAACTTGAAATCCCGCCCCACCCCCGTTTAGTGATTCCATTAACCTCGATAACACGACTGATAGGCAAAATAACCTTGATAACACGACCCTCAACAAAAAGAGCACCTCGATAACAAGACCCTTGAGACACTTCTTATCGAGGTTCTACTGTATAATACATTTAAAACACTTAAAATATGATATAATTTAAAATAAACAACATTTTTTTATGATGTTACAGCTTTATCTGATTGTGTAAGAGCTCATCAAGATGTACTAAAATCATTCATAATGTAAAAATTGTATTTTTTTGAAGCTACAATGTTATCCTTCTGACGGTGCGATAATATATCACCACTGATAATACATGGTCACTGCATTTAATTATTAATTTAACTGTAGTAGTTTGAAAAGTCAGTAACTGTGTTACATTTTATTCCTACATATTTGAAGAAATTTAAACTTTTTCAAACCAGAAACCACTGGTGTTTTTCTCTTAAGCTTAATTTTGTATTTAATAATTGGTTGAAGACAGTAACCATTTGGATAAAATTAAAAACTGTTTAATTTTTCTAACACCTACTCCACATTAGCTGGCGTAAAATTGATTTAAGATTTTTTTCCTTATCTGCTTCAAAATTTATCAAGGTTGCATGAAATGCCCACTTTAAATGAGAATGGTCCAAATACAGTTCTGAAAGTGTAAAAAACGAGGAATACGTACTAATATGATTTTAGTTTCGTCTAGCTCGTCTTGTATTTTCATCATAGCATCTGCTTCTCTTGGATTCTGGTACTTTTCAAGAAGTGCGTTAAGTGTGTTGAACTGGATGGACGCTTCACCTCCGCCACCTGTCCACTGATCCCTAGGTATCTTGCTACTAAACTCGTCTAAAACCTAAAAAAAAATAAAAAAATAAATAAAAATAACACAGCTGATAAATATTAAATCAACCAGGCGTTGCAAACATAAAGTTATCATCATTTACAGAGATTAAAGTAAATTAAAATAAGAAAGCTAAAAGGGAATATGTATTCAAAGGTTTAATTCAGTATAATAATATTACGACAGTAGGTAACTTCGTTTAGGTAAACTTCAAGTAATTATTTTGTACATTTTAGCTCAAATGGTGTCAGAGACGTGGTACAAGGAAATTACACTAAGTGGGTTGCCTTTTGTGCAAAAATGGTTGGAATAAAAAACAATTTCTCAATTTAAAGTATGTACATCCTCTGTTACGCCCTCTGGATGAACCTCCCAAAGTGAATTCATCCCTATTTACTCATTTTCATCCGGATAGTATTTTCACTGCCAGTGTTCCTCAATTCGTTGAATGCAAAAGAGTCAAAATAATTTCTCGTTCAAGAAAGACTGCAAGGATCGTGCCAGTGGGTATTTACTTAATTTCATATGAATTATTTATGAACTTTCGGACAAAGGACTGCGGCCGTGCTAATCCTGGTAGGTTCAAATCAGCCAGTATTATTAAGGATTAAACTATTCCTTACACCTGACTTGTTATAACCATTGAAATTATTATTCCACAAGCATTCATGTCGTTGATACACTTCGAAGAACAATATCATGTGTACGTTTTGCCACTTAAATGACATTGCTTATCAAAATTAAATAATAGTAAAAAAAAAAATATATAATAATCTTAATTATTTAAAAAGTATTGTACAAAGGGAAGTAATAAATGGTGTTTTGCCAACCAAGCAAGTATGGTGTTATGAGAGCATGCTTGTCTCTGATAAGCCCTATATCTGATCTTCTTGATCTGGTATAGGTCCAGAGTTGGGTGGGCATCGTCGGGCCCCTGATGAGTCGGATGCGACGAAACGATGTATCTTGATGACGTAGTCTGATGTTGGAACAGTTCCTATGTGTCACGCTTGCGTGGCACATCCCTTAGTGTCTCTCTCACTCATTTTGTAGCCTATAGCAGTGTGCAAACACGGTATTACATTGCTGTTGTGTTTTGCCAGCCAAGCAAGTATGGTGGTATGAGAGCTCGTCTCTGATAAGCCCTATATCTGATCTTGTTGATATGGTATAGGTCCAGAGTTGGGTGGGCATCGTCAGGCCCCTGTTGGAACAGTTCCTATGTGTCACACAAGCGTGACACATCCCTTGGTGTCTCTCACACAAATTGTGTAATATTAAGATTACTTTCTATTACTTATTGGCACTTCTTTGGATTGTTACTCCCCTTATAAAAGAAACAGAGGGGAGTAACAATCTAAAGAAGGTGCACAGAATGTTCTTCTTTAGACTGTTACTCCCCTTATCAAAACAGAAGTGGGATATTCCTGTCCCAAAATACATTGGACTAAACACTAAACATCTCTTTTTCTTAATAGTTATTTAGTTAGTCATTTTTATTCTAAAACAACAAAGGAGAGACACAATCGAAAGAAGTACCGACTTATTAATATGGCTACAATTAAAATGTTAAATTTACCTTTGTAAGAAGTGCATGTATTACAGTGTGTGGGTATTCATGGTCAGATATGGCAACGCCAGCTAAATTGTCCCTTCTAACGTAAACATGACACATGTAATCTGAAAAAAAAAAATAAAAAATAATAATAATAAATAAATGTAAGAATACAGTTAAGATTAATAGAAAAATATATTTTATGTTAAGAACAGCTTGTTTCTGATCAGACCAGAATAAAAAAAGGGATGATAGGCCATACCCTAAGAAATTCACACAGGGCTTTTAACCCTTCAGTGCTCATGTGGGGTAATTTTGTACTTCATCCTTTACAAAAATGATAAGAGTTAGAGTATCTAGTTAGTAGGGTAATCATGTACTATAGTCTTAGCTTAGTAACTGTATCAGGCTCATTCAATTTCTCTGTGATGTTATCATTTAATTAGGCGATGTTTATGCTTGTGATACAAATTATTTATTAAAACTCTTAACTTTTAAGCTATATTATACAGTTAAATGTACTTAAATTATCATTATACGTTCTCAGGTGATAATAATTCAATCATTTTTATTTCCCCTCCTTGACACTCCCTCCCCTTAAAATTTAATGACAAATTAGAAGTCTGTCTTGCTTCTAACAATAAATAGATTAAATAAATTTGACAATGACACTGGCGATTAAGTAAAAAAATGAAACGTAAAAAATTTAATGTGTCAAAATACAATGAAAGAAAAGGGTAAACAATAACTCTCATAGACCAAAACTCTTAGAGACCAAAACGTATAACGAGGCAACCTGCAGTTTGTCTCTAGAACATTTTCCTTCTTAACATTTGAGTTGTAACATATTTTAATTTTTTGTAAATAATATAAAATTATTATGAATAAAAAAAAAGTATTTTGTTTTAGGTATTATTATTAGTAGTAGTAGTCTTATTATTTAGGAGAATTTCGAACCCCGAAAATGGGGAAAATTTAGGTTGGGGTAGTTTTTTATCCCACGCAATCTAACTCGTAAGAAAATAACTTAGTTTACTCTTTGAGTGTTTATTCACTATGAGTAAGTTCTACATAGATCTCATTAGAAACAACTAACTTAGTTTACTCTTTGAGTGTTCATTCACTATGAGTAAGTTCTACAAAATCTCAGTAGAAACAACTAACTTAGTTTACTCTTTGAGTGTTTATTCACTATGAGTAAGTTCTACATAGATCTCAGTAGAAACAACTAACTTAGTTTACTCTTTGAGTGTTTATTCACTATGAGTAAGTTCTACATAGATCTCAGTAGAAACCACTAACTTAGTTAACTCTTTGAGTGTTTATTCACTATGAGTAAGTTCTACATAGATCTCATTAGAAACAACTAACTGAGTTTTCTCTTGGAGTGTTCATTCACTATGAGTAACTTCTAAAAAAAAATCTCAGTAGAAACACCTAACTGAATTTTCTCTTTGAGTATTTATTCACTATGAGTAAGTTCTACAATAATGCCAGTCGAAATGACAAAACTAAACCAAAAAATGGGTGTTAATAAGTAATTTACAATAGGTCAAAAAAGAACTAAACAATATTTATTCAATTGAAATGAGTTATATTGGACAAACTTACCTCCTTCTTTGACAGATTGCTTAGCAGCTGTTTGAGTCCTTTCAACTATAGTTTTACTAACGAAGCCCATAAATTCTTGAATACTACCTCGCTGAAAGAATCCAAAATTTTGTAAGTTGTAAGCCGATTTCAACCATATGGCACTACTATCTCCTTTGAATAAAACGCTAAGTGCAAATAATTTCACCATTGTCTTTTATCTAGAACAAAAACCACACATCACTTTTACTTCAAAAAAATACAGGATATTTTATTATTTGTATTTATCGAAACAGAAAGAAGTTAATATACTTACGAAAATCTATCCAAAAAAAAATGTCTTTATTTTTATACTTCGACTAAATACTTATTTAGGAATGTAATATTTTCATATAATTATTAAACTATATTTAAAAAACAGAGAGAAAATACGTAAATTAATTTGATAAAAAAATAATATCTAAACTCAACTAGATTTATGTCAATATGAAAAAATATGTGGACACAATAAATGAGAAAAAAAAACACTAAAATTTCAAGTTTTTAAAAAATAAAACCTAATTTTTTCTTCTCTTTTAATTTATTTTGATCGTTTCAATTATCCTTCTTTTCTTATGTCTCAAAAAGGTATTTTGTACAAAAAAAAGAATAATTTCCGTATACGCAGGTTCATTCATACATTTGGAAAGTTTTTACGCATCAAAGCAAATAATATAGGAACGTAATTTCGATTTTATTTCTTTTTAGGTAGTCTATTACAATAAAAAAAAACCACTGTAATTTTATCTATTTGTTATAAAAAATAAAATATGAATTATTAATTATAATTACATATACATAATTTAAATTAGAACACTTCAAGAAATAAATTGAAATTGCCTCAGTACAAGCGCAAGCGAATTGAGATCGAGGACAAAAGAATTTGTTTTTTTAGTGATAAAATAGATAATAAACAGTGTTGCCACTAAATAAAAAATTAAATTATTTCAAACTAAATCGATAAATAAAAAGTATGTAAATAAAGATTTAAAGTGAAAGATTAAAACGTAAGAGAATGTTTGGATGTGATTCTATTACAAAATAATATTGAACATATTGATTTTAAGGTTTGTATAATACGTAAGGGGTTTTTCTCTGCGAGTTGTCAAACTTGGTGACTCATATAGCCTTTGTATGTTCAAATCATTATTAACAAATTATAAATATTTGTACCATCTCTTCACGAATTGTATAAAATATATACATTGTAAGAAAATCTTTATAACAAAATATTAACTTATAACTTAATATTCCACATTATTGAGGAACATTTCTCACCTATAGAAAATTTGGCTCCATGTAGAACAGTGTTAGGCCATTACAGGATAGAGGGATAAGCCCAACCACTTTACACACCTATGTGATCGCTAGTGTGAAACATGTCTTCCTTATCTGGGATTTGAACCATTGAAGAATCAGTAGTTGGGTGTTAAGTTAGGGAATTAACCTTGGGTTCTCATTCAAAATTATCTTGCTTGTTACTTCTAGAGGCGCATGCAGTGGAAGAGAAATATTTAACTACCCTTTTGATTTGAAAACCAAGAGATTTCTTCTTCAGCATAAAGATACATGGCTGTAAATCACAGGTTGTTGATTC
The DNA here is from genome assembly GCA_951217055.1 of Gerris lacustris. Taxonomy (NCBI): domain Eukaryota; kingdom Metazoa; phylum Arthropoda; class Insecta; order Hemiptera; family Gerridae; genus Gerris; species Gerris lacustris. Next base: position 10,305,253 of record OX578277.1, read on the forward strand.
AGATGGTTCATTATAATATTTCACATGAGTAGCTGAATTCCAAAAGCAGCTATATCCAGTTGAAATTTTTTTTTGGCAAAGCACGAAAAACATCTAGCAATTATTGTGTTATCAGGTTAATTTAAAAAAAAAAAAAAATCAATAACTCACATTTATTCAAATTTTAAGTTTTTGGAAGTTTTCATACTACAGAAAGATTAAATTTTACTTTAAATCAAATTACAATTATCAATACAAAATATTAATTAAATTAGATTCGGGGAATTTGTATCGGCAACGACGGAGAAAAATCATTCTCCCGTATAGCTCAGTTGGCAAGAGCACCTGTAAAGGATTAATAGGAGGACCCGTGATTCGAGTCTTGGTGCAGGGGTCTATTTTTCTTTTTCTCTGTATGTCTCCCGTAGTTATTGATAATTGTAATTTGATTTAAAGTAAAATTTAATCTTTCCGTAGTATGAAAACTACCAAAAACTTAAATATTATTTGAATCTCTAATAGATTGTACTAGGTACAGGTACTAATTGAGTACTTTACAATTATAAGCGTTAATTCTCGGTCTAGTTCTATTGCCGTGAATATTTGGCTCTCTAGATTTGTAGAATAAGATTGAAAGCTTGGGTTCGGGGGATTTGTATCGGTAACGACAGAGAACAATCATTCTCCCGTATAGCTCAGTTGGCAAGAGCACCTGTAACGGATTAATAGGAGGACCCGTGGTTCGAGTCCCGGTGCGGGGGGCTTATTTTTCTTTGTATGTCTTCCGTAGTTATTGATAATTGTAATTTGATTTAACTCACATTTAGTGGACAAAAGCCCTATAATCTCAGGCTATTATTTTCTTTTTAATAGACCACAAAAGAACAGTAACCTTAACCGATAACATAACGAATGCAGCAACCTTCTTCAGAATCCAAACAAAGTTGAAAACCTATGTGCTCTAGTCAAGTCCTTATGATTATTTAATTTTTTATGGTGTATTTTTAATTTTTTTAGTATCTTTTGTTTTTATTTTTGTTACCTATAAACATAACGAATGCAGCAACCTTCTTCAGAATCCAAACAAAGTTGAAAACCTATGTGCTCTAGTCAAGTCCTTATGATTATTTAATTTTTTATGGTGTATTTTTAATTTTTTTAGTATCTTTTGTTTTTATTTTTGTTACCTATAAATATCTATAGATTTTTATCTATCTTTTTTGTCTAATATATTTCTAATACTTCTAATATATTTCTAATAATATTTCTAATAATATAATACATATATAATACATTAAAATTGAAAGAATTTGACTGAGATGAAACAAAGAAGTATTCAATTTCTTTAACAAATATTTAAAAAATTAAAGACAAATATTAAAAATAGAACTAAATTGAATAAGAACCCTGTAAGCGAAACGTAAATAAGAAGTTTGTTTGGATTCTAGAGCGAACACAGTTGACGTACAGAGTTGCCAACATTACAAGCCCACTTCTGTCCTCTATAAACAAAAGAAATAATCACATAGCTGGTTTTGTCACAGTTTTTGTTTATAGCTACTTTTACAACCAAACCCACCGCCATGTTGGATTGGTGTGCTGCAGCAAAAGCAGTTATATCCAATAAATTAAGCAGTTATAAACTATTATTTTAACTATTATTTATTCAGTGTAGCCACTATAATTTTTTTTTTTTACTTTTTTTCTCTCGTATCATATTTTTTTCTGTTTAAAAGAAGACAGAAATGTGTAAAGAAGGATATAGATGATTTTGCAGCCTTACTCAGAGTAACTCTACAGGGTGTACATAGGATATAGGATATAGCTGTTTTTGGATCAGTTATGGATATAGCTCCTTTTGAATCCGAGTACAGTAGGGTTATAGCTGCTTTTGTAACCCCACTCATATTTCAATCTAGATTTTAATAGGTTTATAATTTTTTTTGAACTGTTTGACTGCAGAACCTTAAATAGCTTTAAAAAACAAATCCAGGGGTACCAATATCTCATATGTGTGATAAAAATAAATAAAAAAAAACTAATATAATTTGTTTTTAGAAATGGTAATATTTTTATTTGGAATGGTTAAATTAAATAATTACAGATTACAAATATTAATAAACAATAAACACATTTCTTTTTCTAATAAAAAAAAACAAATAAATAATTAAAATACATAATATATAAACAATTAAAAAAAAAAAAAAAATTTGTTACTGCACTTAGGGAGGGGAGGGGAGGGCGTACTTTAAAAATTACCATACTGCCTTGTTTTAACTATTGAAGTTTTCATCCACTTCAGATGATTGGTGGTGACGGTGACCATACTATGGTTGGTCGAGATTATTTTACTGAAGGAAGTAAGTAAAGTGGGAGGTTATCTTACGGTAGCTCTCTTGAAGGTTCATATCATGTTTGGTTCGCATCTAGTAAAGGAAGGGTTTTGAGTATATGACAGAGTTCAAGTCCTCGCCCAGACAGTTAATTTTATGCACAGATTCACAGACAGACCCCATTGAGTCAATACGTAGCAGTTTGCTTCATTCGGTAATTAGAGGTACTTTACAAGTTATCTAACTAAATATGTGTTATTCTTTCTTAATTATTATAAAATATAAGCTGATCATTTTTAATCTTTGAATGAGCAAGTTTTTTTTTTTTTTTTTATAAAATTCAGTTTAAATTAAGTACATTATATTTTATTTAAAAAAATGTTTAATGATGAAATAAGTAGATTTTTTTCCATTTTATACTCTTTGCGGTATTTCTTTTATTTTTTTTCAGAATTCTCCAGTTGGTAGTGTGAAGGAAAGCTGCTCTCCAAACAGACCCCAGTTGTAGCGGAAAACTTGATATGTATAGACCCAGTAAGCTATACCTGTTAGCCAAGCTGTTCCGCCAAATACCGAGAATATAACATCTGAAACAAACAAAAATAAATATATTTGGAGAGGATGAGCATAGTCAAGTAATAGTTGGAAACTAAAGTCCAAACTGTAACAATAATCGGGATTTTTTTTTTTTTTTTGGGAGGGAGGTGGAATGCATTTACGCACTAACACGTGAGCTGTGTTCAGAGTGTCGGACTCCCTATCTAATGGAACTACCGACTAAACCACCCCCCTTGTCTCTTAGACCCATAGCCCGGGACCATTTCGCACATTACTTCAGGCTAGGCTCTACAACTTGCACCCCTATGGGCTCACTTCTCATTTTTACAACAATAATCTGGATTAGATGTCCAAAGAGGTGAGACATATTCTACACTAATAATAACAGATAGATGTGTAAAGTAAATAGTACCTTTATCATATAGAAACCTAACATTGGAGCCAGTTTGGTAAAGACAGCAGGAGGGAATAATTTATTTTATCATTATACTATTGATTACATAGATAGATGTGTAAATAATACCTGCATCCTATAATGACCAAATACTGTTTCATAGGATGTACCAAAAGTTCCGCACCCTAGAATAATATATCTATATCTGAAGTTTGTGTTGTTTTGAAGTCACAAATAATGAGATTTTGCCTATCGAAGATGACTTTTAAGATTCAGTAGTTAGAATCTATGACTAATTCACTGACAATAATCTGGGTTGTATTCCCAGAGAGGTGAGACATGATCCATATTATTGATCACATAGATAGATGTGTAAAGTAACTGATACCTCCATCTTGCAATGATCTACCACTGTTCTAATATGAATTGTTCCAAATACTAATCGTAATCTGGGTTGGATTACTAGGATTGCTGGAAAGGTGAGACATGTCGCACACTAAGGCCGATCGGCCACCAGAAGCTGAGCGGAGCGGAGCGGAGTGTAGCTGAGTGTAGTTGAGTCCAATGGGTGTGGCAACCGAAAGCGGAGCGGAGTCAAGCTGACTGTAGCGGAGTCTAGCTGACTCCGCTCTGGTTTCGTTTGCGTGAACTAAGCTAGTCCACCCAAAAATGTCAACCTAACGAAAACTATTATATTTGTGTTTAAGTTCAGAATCCGAGGATTCTGAAACAGAGTTTTCTCTTGCAGCTTGTGTCGCATCACTAGCTTGTACGACAGAGAGGGAAATTTTCTATCTTAGAAAAAGGGATGACTTGGGGAATTTCTCACCCTTTTTCATGATCTAAACCACGAACAGTTTAAGGACTATTTCCGTATGAATAGCCCTTAGTTTAATGAACTTCTAAATAAGATAAGAGATGATATAACGGAATGTGATACAAAGTATCGGAGAGCTGTTACAGCCGAATTAAAACCCTTTTTTTAAATATGCCAACACTGATTTTATTTTCCTCCCTCACATTATATTATTGAAAGAGAGATTAGATGGCTAATAAGGTAGAGAAAATAAAGAAAATCACTATTTCATTTGAGAAACGTTTCGACCAATTATTAATGTCATCTTCAGTCTTGTTTTATTCAAAAATGCAAACAAACATATATAACATTAATTCAAGGTAATTATAATTATTCATTATAAATTATAAGATATCCTTAATCCTACTGAAATCAAGTTTTAAATAAGAACCACTGTATAATAAGATGAATTTCCTCGATGAATAGTTGTTATGAAGATCACATATATACAGCTTTTTGATAATAATTGTCTTTGCAGTTATTGTTATTATATATTTATAGAATGTTATAAATTGTTACTAATTTTGTTTAATGTTTTAATTTATACTTATACATATTAACATTTACTGGTTATTTCGACGTTGGTGTGTTATACCAACGTGCCAATGTTAAACTTTTTAATTTTAGGCCCTCTCTTCTGAAGATAGTATATTATATAATGAAACAATAATGGCGTATGTAAGTATATTTTTTACTGAATGCAAATCTTAATTAAAACTTGATTTCAGTGGGATTAGAAATATATGGCAAAATTTATAATGAATAATTATAATTACTTTAATTAAATGTTATATATTATGCTTGTTTGAATTTTAGAATAAAACAAGACTGAAGATGACATTAATAATTGGTCGAAACGTTTCTCAAACGAAATAGTGATTTTCTACACTATATAAGCCAGCTAATCTCTCGTTCATTTATCTACAAGAGTGTATTAATCCATTAATAAAAAGTTTATTCATTTAATTTTTTAATAATATTATTGTTGTGGGTGGAGGGGGAAGCGGAGTCAGCTTTCAAAACCGACCGTCAAAGCTGAGTCAAGATGCGTCGCTAGGCTCAGCTCAGCTCCGCTCCGCAACCGGTGGCCACCCTTACATTTAAAACAATGGGATTCGATTTCACAAGCTGACTCAACTCCGCTCAGCTCAGCTACTGGTGGCCGATCGGCCTAAAGGTAAAAACACACGGGATAGAAAACTAGTGTATAATTTTTACTATAGGTATAGTAAACTAGCATACATGTTCACATGAGCTCTAGTTTTAGTCAGCTATACGTATAATGTACTATCCTATAGTCAAACTATACTCTATACAGAAATATTACTATACAGAGGGGCCAAACGAGAACCAATCAAAACTATACTTGTAATTGTATTTTAAAATTTAGTGGAATTCAATTATTGATTGAAATGTTAGTATATTATTTATAACCTTCACTTTTGTTGTTTAAATGAATGCCTGAATAAACTCCACTAGTTCACCTTCTTGCCGCTAAAGAAAAAAATGTGGAAAAATGGCTAGAGCTATCAACTATGCGCTATCTGTTCTTGTTGGTATAGCTGCAAGTTTTCGTATAGTCTATAACAAAGGTGGTCACAAGGGGATAGTTTTCTACTATACTATATAGCTAAAAAAAAACTAGCGTATAGTTCAACTATACGAATAGTTGGACTATACGAATCGGTCACACAGCTATAGTCACGCAGTAGAAAATCTATATGCTAGTTTTCTATCTCTATCCCATGTGTTTTTAACTTAACACTAATGATCACATAGATAGATGTATAAAGTGATTGATACCTTAAACTATAGATCTATAATAATGCTTTAAGTATTCCTTAAATGATATCAACATATCTACAAGCAGCAATTTCTAATCTGCATTCTAAACATTTTTGGGCATAGATTATCTTTAATTTATAGTTTCATAAAGAATTTTCGACAACAATGTTGACCATGTAAACCTGAAATCTTTAATTTATGGTACTTAATGTAATTTACTCTAAATGTACTCTTTAATGTAATTAACTCTTTAACTCTTACTCTTTAATGTAATTATTACATTTTCAAATGTCCCCTAATTCACTGGCATTTAATGATCAAATAATTTGTTCATTTATTAATTCACTTAAAGAGTGGGTTCCGTACAAAATCCATCAAATATAGATTTGTATCTATTTTCAAAGAGGTTAGACATGTCAATTGGTTTTATTAACTCAAATTATTCAACATTTGTTTTAAATCAGAACAATTGTTTTCAATTGAACAATTGAAAAATAAATCAGAAATTGTAATAAGGTAATTAAGCTGATCATTCTTTTTTGAGGTGAATTCATTTTTACACTTAACCTGAAAAAATGTATTACAGAGTCAGTCAAGGATAAATTGAATAGAATACAGTACAATAGAATGTGTATATGTGTCAGTTAATTTTTTTATAACTGTACGAATAGGGGTTTAAATTATAAATCATCAGTTTCTTTACTTTAAAATTCCAAAAAAATATATCAAAGCAAAAATATGAATAATGCAGACTAAAGAATACTCTGGAACAGTAGAACATTGATAAATAAAATTTTCAAAAAAGTTTTAAAGTGTCTCAAGGGGATTAGGGAAACAGTCTTGTTATTGAATAAAGTACACTAAATCTTAAAGTACACTACACAATGTACAGAAATAAGCTTCGCAAACTAATTCGAATAGCCAGGGACGAGTACTACAGTAAACAAATACTAGACGCGGGAAATGATATAAAAAAAATATGGGGTACAATCGCAGAGGTAACAAAAGGCCACAATAGACAAAATGTTGCGTCTAATATACTGGTTAATGGCAAACATGTCTCGGTATCAAATGATCCTAGGACCTGTGCTAATTATTTTAATGAACACTTTTGCTCTGTGGGTGAAAAAATGGCCAGCTCAATTCCTGATATGTTGGTTGAGGAACCTGCAACATGTGTGTCCGGTGCCCAGTCAGGGTACTTGACTAAGTTTTCATTAGTTTCGGAAAGTGACATACTTAAAACTTTTGCCGAGCTTAGGGGGGGATCAGGTGCAGGATGGGATGGGATCAGCGTGAGATGTTTAGTGTTGATCAAGGAATACATATCCAAACCTATTTGTCACATAGTGAACCTTAGTATAAGTACTGGAATTTTTCCTCGGAGCCTTAAAAAATCAATAATCATCCCGCTCTTCAAAAATGGTGACATGGACCAGGTGACAAATTACAGGCCGATAGAGAAAGTAGTGAAAAAGCAATTAGTCGACTATTTAGAGTCGAATAATATAATCTCGCCTAGGCAATTTGGGTTTCGGTTAGGTATGGGAACAAATGACGCCATAGATAGTGTGACCAGCAAGATCCAGGAAGAATTAGACAATGGAATGAAACCTTTAAGTATATTCCTGGATCTTGCTAAAGCCTTTGATACTGTGTCACACGACATATTCATAAAAAAACTGTATAGTGTTGGTGTCAAAGGCGTTGCACTTCAGTGGTTCGTCAGCTATTTACATGAGCGACCGCAGCAAGTCCGGTTTGGTGGTACACTTAGTACGGAATTACTTAGTACGCGCTTCGGAATTCCCCAAGGTACGGTCCTTGGACCGATAATATTTTTGATTTTTATTAATGACCTGGCTAAGCTAGAAAATCCAATAAACGGAAATATATATATGTTTGCAGATGACTCGGTATTGTTGTTTTCCTCCCTCACATGGTCAAGTTCTTTCGCTTTAGCAGCTCAAGGATTAAAAGTAATAAAAGAATGGCTCGACCAAAACAAACTCTCACTTAACATCGCTAAAACAAAGTACATCTCCCACTCAATATACTCGAATAGTCAGCCCGATGAATCTTTGCAAATCTTGTTAGGTAATCAAAAGATAGATAAGGTCAAAAGTATTAGGTACCTAGGAATTAATTTAGATCAACATTTGAGCTGGAGGAACCATGTATTAAGTCTAACAAAAAGGCTTCATAAATTAACCTACATATTTGCGAGGCTAAGATGTATTATGCCTGTAAAAACTTTAAAAATTGTGTACTTCGCCTTGGCCCAGTCGGTTCTTTCATATGGACTGTTGTCCTGGGGAGGTGCTTACTCCTCAGTACTGCGTCCTATTGTAGTTGCGCAAAATAATATTTTAAGATCAATTTTAGGGAGACGAAGAGCCGACTCGGCCACGGCCATGTATGCAGAACTCTCTGTACTTACTCTGGACCAATTGTATAAACTATTTGTATACAAAGCGGTACATAAAAATATTGGACTATTTAGTGTAGTGGCCCACGGGTTGGGTACCAGAGGTGAGACACAGGGTCTACTTGTGGTTCCTAGAAAAAATACGACCTGCGGAATGAGACACTGGTCTTACTCTGGCCCCGCATGGTTTAACCAGTTACCCCCTCCTCTACGATCAGATGCAAGTAACCACCAATTTAATATAAAAATAAAACAGCACATCCTACAACAACCACTCAATAGTGACATAGAAGACTGAAGCATATAGCTATCAAAACAAAATTATGGTTATTACTATTACAGTCACATCTTCAATTTTCACTCGTTATTGATAATGTGTATAAGTAAAGTTTATTTCATGTAGATTTCAGTTATTTTTAATTTCAAGAATCCAAAGTTCAAATCCTAGACCCAAAATATTTTAATTTTATATTTATAAAGAAATTGAATTTTTTAATTTATAAAATTATATCAAATTTAATTATAATAGAGCTCCCTCTCCACCCTCTGGTTTCCCCTTTGTGGAGAGGTAATTTCTGTGTAATAGTCCATTTTTGTTTATTTGTATTATTTAAAAGAAATAAAGTTTTTTTTGAATTTGAATTGAGGTGCTCTTTTTGTTGAGAGTCGTGTTATCAAGGTTACTTTGGCTATCAGTCGTGTTATCGAGGGGGTGGGGCGGGGTTTTCAAGTCTAGACTTGTTCAAGGTCGACCCATTCCTGTAAAGAGTCGCGTTATAGAGGTTGACTTCTCAAAACGACTTGTTATAGAGGTTCTGAGTTACGTTGTGAATTGGAAAAAATCTGTGTTATTGAGGTTGTTTGGATAGTAATAGTCGCGTTAAAGAGGTAAATTTAACATTATGTGTTATGGCAATCTCAAGGGGATTTGAAAATTGCACTTGAAATTGAGGTTGTCGTGTTATTGAGGGTCGTGTAAGCGAGGTTCTACTGTATTTGTTTAAAATAAATGGTTAAAATAGGCCTGTTTATGTGTGGTTTATAGGCCTGTGTTATGAAATAGATTAATGAAAATAGTCATTAATTTGAAAATTAATCAACCTATGTAGAATTAATGATGAAATAGATTAATGAAAATAGTCATTAATTTGAAAATTAATGACTGAACTAGAGGGTTTAAAAAGACACTCAAAGTCAGAAATAAAACTGACAAGATATAAATGATAACTAAATTTAGAGAAAATTTGAGATAAATTTTGGGAGATAAAGAAAGGCAAAGGTCTGGAAGCTTAAAAGTGCTGAGAAAAATTGGTGGACCTTTTAGCAACATGATGAATGGAGGGTGAGGAGCAATAGAAAATTGGAAGAGCTTTTTGGCAAAATTTAATAGTGATTGGCATAAGCTAGAGGTGGCTACGGCACTAGCAACGAATGGGCCAAGACTGAGACAAAGAAAATGTTAGATGTGTCGCACACTAACACTAATGATCACATAGATAGATACCATATACTGAAGATCTATAATAATACTTTAAGTATTCCTTAAATGATATCGTTAGATCTACAAGCAGCAATTTCTAATCTATTTCTTTTTCTAATCTATCTGAAAACATTTTTGGCCATAGATTATCTTTAATTTATTGTTTTCATAAAGAATTTTCGACAAAAATGTTGACCATATATGTTGGCACTTGGACAATTGAGTACTAGGTGGCAGAGCAAGGTTCAGATAACTTAAAGATGTCGAGGAAGATCTGCGATACTTACGTATTTATTGTAGGAGAATGCAGGTTAAGAATCAGGCAGGTTGGGCATTCTGTACATGACGCCTAAATAAGCGTCATAGAGTAAGTAAGTAAAGAAAGTCAAAAGAGAACTTAGTCAGGTAAATGGAAAACCCCTAAGAGAAGGCCAAATAAAAAGATGGAAAGAACAAGACATGTAAGAGCTAATATATAAACATCTAAACATAACAAGTAATCATACTTAACGTTTTTTTCCTTTAAATCAAATTTAACTTGTAGTTATAAAAGATTATCTAGTTACATCATTACTACTTACATCTTCTAAGACTTTTCTGCTCAGGATAAGTTTGTCGTTGGAAAGCATCTTCGAAAAACCAGAATGCATTAACAAGCCATAAGAATGGCAGACATAGGAACCCAACTGTAACAAGAAAACAATAATAAATAACAACCAAGCCAAAGGAATATTAACTTCAGACTAAGGGGCATTATACATTAAATTATATATCGAGTAAAATGTTTAGCTAAGGACTCACTTACATATATAAAGAGTGCAGATAGAGATAGAACTCTATGTGACCTAACACGTATGACTTCAAGGAACAAAAGTTTGTACAGTAAATATAATAATTACACTAGTCCGTTATAATAACAAATAAATAAATTATAAGGGTGAATCTAATTTAAAGTGCAATTTTGAAATCTCAAATTGGACTTAGACTGAAAATTTTGACTGGAAATTTTGACTTTTTAAAAAAATTCAGGAAAAATTATGGAATGTTCTCGGACTAATTTCAGATACATAAAGGCTAAACTCGGCAATAGTGTACCCCTTCCGTATAATTGATGTCTTTCGAAGTCGTACAGTTGGCTTCGATATATCAATTCATCCCTTCCATTTGTATATAATAATTATATATGTATGGTTTGTTCATAGGAGAGTTGATATCCCATTGTCAAAAAATACGTTGGTGTGAGAAGGGGTACGCTATTGCCGATATTTACCCAGATATATTGCAGCATGGGGGACAGGTGGGAAATAATTTTTTAAATTTTTAGGCCGGAATTAAGTTTATTTAAAACATGGTAATTAAGCCACGTGAATTACACATTTTCGTGCAAGGTTGTTACATTTCACACTTTAAGAAAATATTTTGGTCAATAGTTTAAAATAAAAATCCAATTTTAATACACCATTAAATAGCACTCTTAAAAGCCTAAACAATGAACTATAACTTAACCTAAAAAGTTTTTGAAAAAATTTAATAACATGCACAGTAATTACGTTTAAAAGGGTAGGTAACTGGAAGAACAATCGGAATTAGTGCTAACTCCCAACTGAAGGGTTCAGCTCATCCCCTATCAACTGTTGCTAGAAAACCAGGGTTGCAGCATTGCAAAAATCTCTCGCCACTTAAAATCTCCCTGCCACAACCAGAGTAGGGTCACATTTATATAATGCTACGGTAATTACTTTTTTTTTAAAAGGACAAACTTTAACTTGAACTTCCGTTTAGTAATAATTTAATATTTTTTATAACTACACATATTTTAATCCTGGTAGGATCCTACTTCAAAATTATCCAATAAGATTTTGAATAAAATTATTAATGTATAAGCTAGAATGAGAATAAGAACAACTGACTTAAGGACAGCCACGGTTGTTACAAAATCGCCTTTTGAAAATTATTGTAGAGATTAAAATTAAGCGGTGCGTTATTTTTTTGCTTGGTTGTAGTTCTGTAAGCTTAACTGAGTTACCATGAAGAAAAATCCTGTCAAATATGTGAAAAACGCTCCAGTTATTCATCTAGGACATGAAAATAGCACTTTAAATTGGAATTACCTTTACTGTTGAGACAAAGGGACATAATCACTCTTGGGTATAGAAATTACAATATTCAATTATCTAATTTACTTTAAAGGGATCTAATCTCTTATGAATCTTAAATTGTAAGCTTTTAAAAGCATTGTTTAATTAGTTTTAACACTTAGCTGTAAACTGTTATCAAACTCAGTTTATTTATTCTTTACTTTAGAGGTAGCTAAAAGTGGTTAGACCTGTCTAAACCTTGGGGCCGAGAGTTTGGCTTCAACCCTAAGTTTTTAAAGAGAATAATAACAAATACTCACTTTTAAAATAGAATTTACACAGTGATAACTTCGCTGAATCTTGCATTTTACCCAGATCCATATTTACTGAATTTACTTTATAACTTTATTTAAAAAACACTAAATAAGAGAATTGGTCTTCTATATTTTCCAGTCAGCTACCGATTTTACAAGGTGAATAAAACCTATCCACAGTTTCGAACTTCATTGAATTTCATGAGATCAAATCGAAAAGGCAAAAAAAAACGGAATTTATTAAATTACAGAATCAGGATAACAAACACATTATTCGTTAAATAAAAAAACAACATAAAAAACCGACTGAATGATAATAGACGGGAACGAATCACCTCACTTATCAATTTAGAATCAAAGGAGAAAAAAATATATACAAAAAATAAATTAACTCACAAAAAACTTCCTGCATTTGATAAATAAACTTCCTTCAAATCGGAAGGTTACAAAGGAAAACAAAAATAATCTAATTGTAGATTTATAAAAAATAAATCAATTCAATTTAAAGCATCAAAAGTAATTGAAATTCGTAATTGATATAGATATATATTATTATTTATCTCTGAATATTTGTATAATTCAAGTTTGTTAACTGATTAGTTTTGACAAATACATTAGACATTTTTACCTTTAATTTAATAAGTAATGTATTTTTTCCCCCGTTTACTACTTTGTAAATTCAATTTACACACTTAAATTATCATACATAATTTAAGTACATTTATTTATTGAGATACATAATTTAATAAATACGGTTTACTAAGGATACTTCGGCACGATTTGATAACTAGAGGGCAACACTGTCATATGCTATACTTATTAGATTTTTTTTTTTTAATTTAAGAAAGTTTATATTAATTTTAATTAATTAAATCGTTCTTTTTAGAAATTAAAGTTAACAAATAATATTATGTAGAGAGAGTCGAAGTTATAACAAAGGAAAATCTTTATTATCATTTGTTTTGTCAACGCTTATTTTTGTTCACTTTCTTTTTAGAAATTGACAAAGAAACAAACAAATAATTAAAGGGGGGGTAGGGGAAACTACTAATAAATAATGTAAGTTTCTAATTCAATTTTTATTCTCTAATTGTTAACAAACAGCAAAAAATAATCCTTTGACTACATATTAAATTTCTTTGATTGTTTAAAATTATTTATTTAAAAAATAAAATGATTCATATATGTTGAAATTTTGAACGTAATAACTGCGCATGATTTTAACCACTCTAAGCTTACGATAATTATATCATAAAAATATTTCATCTTTTCTACTAATTATTTACATTTTTTACGATAAAGTTTACTATATATATTCAAATAATTACGATAAAAAAATAATTAAATATATTTTTCAATTATACACTGCTGTTAATATTATTTTTATATTAATAAGAATTAAAATGAAGTCTTAGATTATAATTTAATTTGACAATACGACGAGTTAATTATCGTAAGCTTAAGGTGAAGACTCGGGAAAACATACAAATGAAAAAGGGGTCTACGTCGGTCAGCCATATTGCTTTTTGTTCAAAAAAGAGAAAATTATTTTTTTTGATACCCGTGCAAAGTGTACACTTCTTTAAGTCGATTTACATAAGTTTATTAATATCTTTTTGAAAAATAACAGTTTTTATTTTCGTAGAAAGAATAATTTACAATTTTTGGATTTAAAAATAAAACAAAAACAAAAGTTATCTACATTTATAAGTTTTATTTCATTATATTATTATATTTAAAAAAAAAAAAAACATTTTCCGTTCTTTCAAATAGTTTTTTTTTGTGTTTCAAATGTTTTAAATAATTTTTTTTTTATAATTATAATCAGTAAATATTGTTTCTTTTCTTATTCCGGGGATTTATTTTTACTCAAAAAATTTAATTCCTTTAAAATACAATTTACGAATAGGTATATCTCCGTTTAATCTTTTTTTTCCCTTCTGTCTCCATTTGTCTCTCATTCCGAAAACAGAATCGGGGTACAGTATATAACTTATTGTACCCACGAACCGAATTCGGTCCTTCAAAAAAAAAAAAAAATAATAACCGTACTACAATTATCTATTTTTACTTTGTAAGTATATTTTTCAATTTATTCTTTGTGGTTTTTAATCTTGTGATTTATTTTCTTTTTTTTTCAAAACATATTAAATTTCCTTTTTTGAAACTCAAACGCTTTATCTTTACGTGGACTCTAAACCTTATTTCACTATCTTCGACTCTTTTCTATTGAAACCTTTCGGGGTTTTTCTTGTGTAAAAAGCCATTAAGATATAAAACGCGTTATAATTTGAATTGTTTTGAAAATTAAGTTTAGATCGAAAGAGCTTTAGAAATAAAAACAAATTATAGTTTCAAAAAGCACGCTTTATCTATACGTATCTAAACATTAAACTTCACGACATTGTGGTTATGTTTTTTTGATATATATAACCGTATTGTACCGCTTTAAATAAATTGATTTTAAACATTATTAATATTTATTACTCTAAAATGCATATATTTATAATAATTTTAAAGTTTTTTTTAAGTTTATTTATTTAACCATGTATGTTTAATTTAACAATTGCTGTAAAAAAAAAGAATACGCGTTAGTGAATCAAGTTAAGGGAGATTTATTATAAGTAATGTCAGATGTAAGTTATTTTTCGATTTACTATTATGTTTAAATTTTGAATCAGAAAGTTATGGTTTTTTATGCAATGTATAGGTTTGCTTTTTGCTGTTTCTAATAGAGATTTTGTTGGAACTTATTTAGGTAAATCTGTAAAACAGGGGACGTCAAAGAGATTATAAACTGTCCCTTATTCTAATAAATTGTTAAAACAAAGGGATTAACACGTTTGAATGCAGTAAAGATGATGTTTTTGATTAAAAGTTCTTTAGAGTAATGAGGAGCATCTTTTCGGTTTAGAAGTGATGATATCTCTTAATATAATAAACTGATAAGACAAAGGTATATTAAGACATATACACACTAGGGATGATGTCTCTTTGTCTAACAGTTGTTCTGACAAAGGGATATAATCTCTCCTGTAGTTAGAAGTGATGGTATATGATGCATTTCCTCTATTCTGCAGACTAACCTTTATTTAATAGTGAATAACATTGATTACTTTGGTTATTGTTCAAGAATGCTCAATAGAGAATTTTGATTGACTTAGGTAATAATTTTGTTTGGGTATGGATGTGTACTGGAAAAATGCGTTTAAAGAGCTGAACTGGGATGAACTAGGGATAAATATTCATGGTAGAAGACTAACTAGTTAGTCTTCTACCATGAATATTTATTACGCTTTTCACAGATGATGTTGTCTTGTTTGCCTATGGAGGATCATTCATTTAATGAGAATTTGTAGAAAATTTGGCCCTACAATTAATTGGTCAAAATCCAAGATTGTGTCAAATCAAGTTATTGACTCAATTGTAATTGTGGATGGCACGATAGAGTGTGTTTAAAGGCGAAGATACACATGCCGTTAAATTGGGGAAGTAGCTTGCATGCCAAAAGAAGGTATTTGCCAGTAACTGGCATACCAAGGATTTTTATTAAGTTTTATATCTGCTTGCTTGCCAGCTACAGGCATGCCATTTAACATATTATCCATGTGCAAGTAGCTGGCATGTTTTTGTTCAAGCTACAGGCATGCTTATCTCCGCCCTAATGAGTATGTTTATCTTGGCCAGCTAGTTTCATTCCATGATGCTCTAAAAAGTGAAATAACCAGAAGGAAAAGATTTGGACGGAATAAGTTTCGGTCACTAAGGAAAATTCTGAAAGGTAGAATATCATCCAATGTAAAAAATAAAGTTCTACAGGGTTGTGTCTTTCCCACAATACTATATGGATGCCAAACTTGGTCATTGACACAAAAACAAGATAGGAAACTAGTTTCAATGCAATGCCAAATGATTAGATCAATGCGTGGAATAAGCAAAAAATATAAAATTAGGAATAGAAGAATTATTAAAGAAAGTAGTACTAAAAGTATGATGTTGAAATGCCATGAGTTAAAGTGGAAATGGGCAGGACACTTATACCGTATGAAACAGGATAGATGGGCGAGAGTACTAACAGAATGGGCGCCATATGGATACACAAGGAGCAAAGGAAGGCCGGCTTTACATTGGAGAGATGAATTCGTGGAAATATTAGGAAGAGTCTGGCATAGAACGGCAACAGATAGGCATAGACGGAAGAAAATAATTTCGTTAAGTACAAATTAAGCCAATCATCAACCCCTTTACCCTTCACGTAGGGAGGCTTATGCTTCGAAAGAAGTGTATGAAGCTATTATTATTATATGGATGTTTGGTAAATCTCTAGTTAATGGTGGCCGGGTTCAGTTCGGGGGTTGTATAATAAACTTAAGATATTGATAGAGATAGGGATATTAACACTTTTATATGTAGTAGGGATGCTGCTCTTTTGTTTAACAGTTGTTGAGATCGAGGATTGTAGTCTCTCCTGTGAGTAGAACTGATTGTATTCCTTAGTCGTCTAACTGACCTTTAAGACAAAGGGATATTAACATAGAGATGACGTCCTTTGTCTTATCAGTTTTTTAGCAAAAATAATATAATCTCTCCTTGTAAAAGAATGATTATTTTCCATTATTAACAGATTGTAACCCATTCAACACCTCTTCCAATTCAGGAACCCACCTCTCTTGTGGTTATAAATAATACCAAATGTTCGTAAGTTAATTTTGTTTGAAATTTGTTAATCGGATTCTCTGATGATACAAACACTAGCAGGATGGCGGACCCATGTATAAGGGTTTTACCTGAGACTCGAGGAAATGATTTTGGAACCACAGTGGATCCAAATGTGTTGAATGGGTTAAGCCTAAGGTGAATTAACAGTTTTAAATACATAAGGAATGATGTTCTTTTGCCTAACAATCGTTTAGATTAAGGAAGACAAAACAAAAGTGACTCTTATGTACAAAAGTGATAATATCAGTGATGAGGATGGTTTGGACCTCAGTCAAGCCCAGATCAACCAATACGGTGTATTGTACTGAAACAACTTTCAAACATGGTTTTAAATAGAAAATACAATCATTTTTATGAATGTAATTATTTTAAGAAGAGTTCAAAAGAAAATCATATCAAGAACTAATTCAACGAATTAACGGTACTGATTTTAAAGTAGGAGATAGAGAATGAGGATAAGAAAGGTGTGATAAAAATATAGAGGTGTCTATATCTGAATGAATGCAGCTCGGCTAGAATGCTCGAGAAGGCAGTCGAGTTGTCTGTCTTGAGCTGCCTCACTAGAGTTACCGGATCAGCTAGGAACATAATATGTATCTCAATGAAACAGAAGCAAATTACACACACTTGTTTTAATTATTTACATCAAAGTCTTGCATTTACTCTTAAAATTTGTAATTTTTTTCTGGGTATTAATGTCAATTATTAAGTTTATACTGCTGGCGGAACAATTTGATAACCTCATAGTATAAATCCCTAGCCCTCCACGGGCTGTTGTGTCTCGCAATATTTTTATTTATAATTTAAATATTGGTTAAATAATTACTTTACTTTTTGTCCGTTTTAAATATTATTAAATTTGAATTGTAAATCTGATAATCAGAATTTTTTCAAAAATTATCAATTATATTGTAATTCATCTGAGGAATAATAAATGTGACAGAGTAATTATGTATATCAATATGGTGGTGCTTTTTGTTCAAAATACATTTTACATATATATATGTATAAACAGTTTCTTCTTCAAAAACTTACTTTCATGGATTATTTTTTTTATTTGCCTTAAATTTTTAGTATGTAATATTGTTTTCTATATACCCTACATTATTATTTGATTTTTCTTTAAATAAATAGGTTTGCTAAAATTCCAATTGTACTAGCTTCTACTGTTCAAATCTACTAGGATAGGAGTTTACGCAATTAAGTACCACTGGACACTTAGATCTTTAAAGAAATGTAGTATATTTTTTAAAATAACAAGGGCTCATTAGGTGTTACATTTTTTATTTTTATTTTTTACTATTTTGACTATAATATCTCGAAAACCTCCAATTTGAAGATAAGAAGTCCCACTGGTTCCACCATCGAGGTTGTTAGAGGTGGAAACAAAGATAATTTGTTTAGGCATGCAGTAGTGATTTCTTCGTTACTTTATCTTTACCTAAAGCAGTTTTATCAGCTAAGTTTAGTTTTCAGTTGCTTATTTTTTTTAGAAATTGCTGCAATTCCACAGTACTTTATACTCCTCTAATTGCTCAAACATCTAAAATACTGTCCTATAGGTCGTTCCTTTCGAATGCCAAAATTTTATTTTTCTTCCTATTAATAACACATCTTCTGAAACCATCGAATACCCGAGGTATTACTGTATTAATTGCAAATTTAGTAAGTAGGGACATTTAAGTTTGAATAAGTTGGATAACCTATGATTGTAGTCTTATACGTAAGTCGGTCAAATAATATGTACGGAACTCATTCACGTCTATACCCTTGTTTCGGTAAACGACAGTTTTTTTTTTTAAACAAGCAATTTTGGACATACATTGTTAGTCCAGGAGATAGCGTGCAAAAAAGTGTCTGACTAACAACAATAAGCTAGAATTTTGTGTATCTTTTGGTGCCTTTTTAGAATATGTGATTGGCTAAGTTCGTCTGTTGGACATAGCTTGGCAATAGGCATTTGAAAAAAACCAACCGGTGGAGAGCGGTCATGTCCCGCCCTTTTTGGTGGACAGTGTGATTTTCATGATCCTGAGTACGAAGTTAGTTAGTAGACCAAAAATCAAGTTGATGATAGTTTGTCACTTAATAGCTTTGTTAGTCAAATATTACTCCAAATCAAAGAGGTCACCTATTAAGTTGGTGAGCAACTACCATCAACTTGATTTTTGGTCTACTAACTAATTTCGTACTCAGGATCATGAAAATCGTATTATCCACCTAAAAGGGTGGGACATGGCCGCTCTCCACCAGTTTGTTTTTTTTCAAATGCCAATTGCCTAGCTATGTCCCACAGACGAACTTAGCCGACCACATATTCTTAAATAGCATCAAAACATTTACTTATACACAAAATTCTAGCTTGATGTTAGTCAGAAACTTTTTTGCACGCTATCTCCTAAACTATGATTTTTGTTAAATTAATCAGTTCCTATTAGGACTAAATATTTCTTATACACTATTATTTCCCCCTGACAGTGGTTGTATGAAACATAGATTTAATAGTTTGATTCATTTTAGAGAGTTCATTTATTTTATGTTAATCATGAATCTACCAAAGGAAATTTTTATTCTGTGACCAAAAATTATTAATTAAATTGTAATTTTCACTATAATTCGTCATAATAGTTCTTTTATATTTATGAAAATAGAGTAATTCTTTTTTTTCTATATAATTGAAGCGAGCGTAAGCGAGCTTCTTACATTCAACAAACTATGCATCTTGTCTGTCTGTCTGTCTGTCTGTCTGTCAGTAACGTTTATGCGTGTGACGATAACTTGAGTAAAAGTAGACCGATTTAGTTGAAATTTGGTACACATGTTCCTCTTACTAATACTCAGGCTAAGTTCGTTGGACAGCGCGATCCGTCCAAGAGTTCGCGCGCAACTCTCGCGTAAACGAGAGGTTCAAAAATTAAATTGGAATTTCAGGACGGGAAAAGATTCTATCATCATCTATTCGATGAGACGAACATTTTTTACAAATAACATTTTTTAGTAAAACCAACAGCGACACCGCTATGAATTAATAAAGATCGCTAAAACTATTAAAGCGGACCTAAACGTTTATAGTAGAGAAAACAACCTTTTTGCCGATATCTTACGTTCTAACGTGACGATTTTAATAAAACCTCATATACACCATCTAATGCACAATTGAAACACGCATGGAAAATTTGAATTTGATACATGCAGTAGTTTCTTTGTAGCAAAGAAATACATTTTATAATAATTGAAAAAGAGATGTTTGGTTAGAGGAATAGTAAGAATGCGGGGTGGTTCCCTTACTAATAGCCGCTGTACTACTATCATACCCTATATCTATCAACTCATCATGATTCATGATAATCTATTTTTTCAATATTCAATACATATTTATTACTATACGCTCGCTTCAATGATAGAGCCACGTGATGCCTAGTGTATTCTACTTGATAAGTTTAATAGGTTTTTGTTTATAAAAAATCCATGTTTTATTCTTCAAAACGTGGTATTTTATTTTAACTAGACATTTTTATACAAAACGTGTTCTTGTTTACCCTTTTAATCTATCCTCTATCAACAAACACGTATCAAAAGTATAAACAACAACTTCTTATACTATGAACTACACCATTCCTCAATTTTGAGCTTTACTGACTTGTCTTTCATTGCACTTTGTATTTGTGGTACATCGTGGGTTGAATATTTTAGGTTTGGCACAATACTTTAAGGTTTCTAGGCACAACTACTCTTCATTTAATTAATTATATTTCAAAACGAGCAATTATCCTTCCCTTTACTTCTACAGTTAGTTACTTTTTTGTTACTGCGGTTGGTAGTTACATTTCTTTTTTTTTTTCAACTATAACTTTTTTTCTCGAACTTAGTAAATAGTAATTTTTTTTTTTCTCTATATTAATTTTTTATTTTATTTTTATTTAGTATATTATAATAGTTTAATTAATTTTTTTTTTCTTTTCTATAATTTGTTTTAGATTCCGGTATAAATCATCTTACGACCAGAAATAAAAAAAACAAACAAAAAAAAAAAAAAAAAAAATACCAAAACAAAAAAACAAAAAAAAATAATGACAGATTCTATGAAATTCGGACCAGAATGGTAAGATTTCATTTTTATTATATTAATTATTATATTTAATTAATTTTTGGAATTTTTAAATTAAATTTCAAGCTTAGTGTTTTTTGTTGTTTTTTTTTTAATTAGAAATTTATCTTTGGTAGTCATATTAAAAACTATTATATAAAGGTTCCACATTTTATTAAATATGGAATTTAAATTTCCGTCTTGAATCAGATTATAAGTTAGTTATCACCTACTAGTTTTTTTTTTTTTTTTTTTTTTTTTACAGTAGTCAGAGATAGTGCTTGCCCTGTTTAGCGAAGAATTTCTTTTTTTTTAGGAAAAAAAAGACAATTTTTTCGGAAAAATACAATTTCTGTTAAAGTTTGTATTCTATTAGTTTTTTTCATTTGAAATGCTTTAGGGATATAAAGTATTTATATATTTAGGATAAATAACAATTTAATGAGCTATATAAAACAATAATTAAAACTATATAAAACAATAATAATTATGCATTAACCTAAGTATGAGATAAATAAAATTGCATTAGTCCATTAAGTCCTTTTTTTGTAGAAAAATTGAATTTAAGTTTTTCATCTAATTTGTCTGGAATTGAAATCTAGAGACTCTTTGTTTATTAGGCAGTGACACTAACCAGAACACTGCCAGGGACATTCCAAATCCTACCCAATATTTAGGGCACTATTTAAGCTGCTGTTTGTTGTCTTGGTGCTTAGGCTTCCGCGGTTAGTTTCATAATGGAGTTCTAGGTCTTCCGGTGGTGACCGCATCTTAGTGGATGATACTTGCGACGTTTCGCCTCTTATGCTAGAGGCATCTTCAGGGTAGAGCATTTTGTACTGATGATAGAAATATCAGTTCACGTTGCTTCTATCATCAGTACAACATGCTCTACCCTGAAGATGCCTCTAGCATAAGAGGCATCTTCAGGGTAGAGCATATTGTACTGATGATAGAAATGTCAGTTCACGTTGCTTCTATCATCAGTACAACATGCTCTACTCTGAAGATGTCTTTAGCATAAGAGGCGAAATGTCGGAAGTATCATCCACTAAGACACGGTCACCACCAGAAGACCTAGAACTCTGCTATTTGTTGTTCCAAACCACTTTACTTAGAGCATTCAGTTTTGTACTTGTTTATTTTTCATCTATTTAGACTAGAATTGAGTTAAACACCCTTTTGATCCCTTAACCACTCCACCACAAGGGTATCTCTTCAATCCTATACAACATTAAGCTCTAATTAAGTTGTTTTCCACCTTATTTTCTATCTATTTTGCTTAGAATTGAACTCGGCACCTTTAGATCTCTTGGTGGTTATCAGATCTTATATGTGTTCTTACAGGTGCTCTGGCTAGAGCACCTGTACTGGGAATATGGGGAGGTCCGTGGTTCGAGTCCTGGCGCTGAAGTCTATTTTTCTTTGTCTGTCTCCCCTTGTAAATAGTAATTATAATTTGATTTAAATCCGATCTTTTATTGAAGTACCTATCTGACTACTGGTTTAAGCTTTAGAACCAAGATCTAGAGGAGGGCTGTTTCACTTACAATCTAACCTTTATTTATACACAAACATCTTGTAATATCAATTTAGTTTTATTTTGTTAAATTAACAGACTAATTAGTTTGTTTATTTTAATGGTATTGTTTTTTTATTTGTATGTTGATAACTAGGATCAGAACATTGAGTGAAACAGGTCCACTAGGACTGGGATCTCATCCTTCCAATTCATCACACGGTACTAGCCCATCTTCCATTTCTCAGATGTCTTTAGGATCACACCCTCCTTCCAGCGGTTCTTCAGGGCCTCCACCTCCTGCTTCATCCATGCGCTACACTTTAGCAGAACATCGCTACGGCAGAGAGGAGATGCTTGCTCTTTATTCTAGTTCTCTTAACCCGCCTGACAATTTGAAGAATCTAACCGGCCTTTATGTGGAGAAGTCCCAACAACCGTTAGCCTTGTTCAGTTTCACCGAAGATGAACTTGTACGTATATCATAATTATCATTTTTGTTTTATCATTTTTAGTTGTTATATGCCTTGTGTCACGGGTTTGGACAGAGATAAACCTCTGTTTCAACTCCTACACTGATGGTTTCTTGTTTACACTTCATTTATTTTCTTTCTGAAGATGACTTTTTGTTGTTAATGACTAGAGGTAGTCTCATCCTTATGTTAATAAAAAATGTGTGTTTTATGTTTGTGCAGCGTATCTGGAATCGAGGAGTTAATCCTGACGGTCTGGGCCGTGGAGGAGCAAACAAAGGACAGACTGAAGGCAGTGTTAGAGGAAGACGTGACGGCACCGGTCGAGAAGGAAGAGGTAGAGGTCGAGGAGGGGGTTCTCCTGGTACATACTTCCCCCGGCCACCTGGATCTAATAATATCAGCTATCCACCTGTTGATATCAACGAACCACCAGGACAGGAGATCAGCCAGGGACCTATACCTTTCAACAGAAACAGACCTCCTTTCGAAAGACAGGTAACTTCTTAACTTCCTCCTTTTCTATCAGAATTTTCTGTAATCTTGGTAAGGACTTACTACTGTATTATTCCTTTTCTTCAGTTACGTGTCCAATTTGTCTGTTTGTTTATCCTAGATATTTACTTATTATCCTAGATGTTAACTAGATATTAAACCTTTTTGAAATTGAAGTAGATATTATAATATAATTATATCATTTTCATATTTATTTTTTCATAGGGTGGTGAGCGGAGCTGGTCAGAGCGTAATGGTGGGGGAGATGGAGGAGGAGGCAGAGGGAGAATGGGCGGTGATACTAACTGGAGAAGACACAGAGCAGGAGAGGAGGAGTCTCCTAATGACCCTAATATGCCTCCTAACAACAGCCCTGGATGGAAACCACAGGCCAGGTGGCAACACCCAGGTGTGTAACAACATTTTTATCTTCTTAAACATAGAATTAAGAGGGTTAAAGGCATTTGCTTTAACCTTTTCTCCTAGAGTGTGATATTTTCCTCGTGTTAGAGTGACATATGTTTCACTCAAGTGTTAACAAAAATCAATTAAGAGGGCTAAAGGCATTTGCTTTAACTTTTTCTCCTAGAGTGTGATATTTTCCTCGTGTTAGAGTGACATATGTTTCACTCAAGTGTTAACAAAAATCAATTAAGAGGGCTAAAGGCATTTGCTTTAACCTTTTCTCCTAGAGTGTGATATTTTCCTCGTGTTAGAGTGACATATGTTTCACTCAAGTGTTAACAAAAATCAATTAAGAGGGCTAAAGGCATTTGCTTTAACTTTTTCTCCTAGAGTGAGATATTTTCCTCGTGTTTGAGTGACATATGTTTCACTCAAGTGTTAAACATAAAACAATTATTTGGGCTAAAGGCATTTGCTCCAACCTTTTCTCCTAGAGTGAGATATTTTCCTCGTGTTCAAGTGACATATGTTTCACTCAAGTGTTTAACATAAAACAATTATGAGGGCTAAAGGCATTTGCTCCAACCTTTTCTCCTAGAGTGAGATATTTTCCTCGTGTTCAAGTGACATATGTTTCACTCAAGTGTTAAACATAAAACAATTATTATGGCTAAAGGCATTTGCTCCAACCTTTTCTCCTAGAGTGAGATATTTTCCTCGTGTTCAAGTGACATATGTTTCACTCAAGTGTTTAACATAAAACAATTATGAGGGCTAAAGGCATTTGCTCCAACCTTTTCTCCTAGAGTGAGATATTTTCCTCGTGTTCAAGTGACATATGTTTCACTCAAGTGTTTAACATAAAACTATTCTGAGGGCTAAAGGCATTTGCTCCAACCTTTTCTCCTAGAGTGAGATATTTTCCTCGTGTTAGAGTGACATATGTTTCACTTAAGAGTTAAACATAAAACAATTGTTGAGATATGTTCCTCATGTTAGAGTGAGATGTGTTCCACTTTAATGATCTCATAGATAAATATGTAAAATGACTTATACCTAGATTTTGTGATGATCCAATATGGTTTTACTTGGAACTCGGTTGGATTCCGAGGGAGGTGACACATGTTCCACTCTAATGATCACATAGACAGATGTGTGAAGTGATTGGTAGCTCCATTCAGTAATGATTTGATAGTAGTGCTAAGCTAAAAAGCAATTAACTCGATAAATTCCTCTAAATACGATAAACTTCATGCTTTCCGCAACACATACTGCTATAATAATCTAAGATCGTGGTTTATATAATTGTATTAACTATATAATTAGCTAGATATTGGAGTCGATAGATAAATCCAAAACAGGCTTAGGAAACTTAACAACTCCAAAAAATTGAAAATTGGAGTTACTGCATTTTAGCTTAGGTCGGCAGAACTGTTCTCCCTGAAATCAAAGTTTCAACTATAGTAATTTTGTTGTTGATATATTTTTATATTTGTGAATGATGACAACATATCTACAACCTGACTTGTACTGAAGGTTTTAATGCGGATATGGGACTGACATTAATTCACTTATGACATTTCCATTAAATATAAATCTATCAAACAATTTGAAGCTCCCAGAACAATTAGTAGATTAATTGATTCGTAGGAGCATCCTAAACAGCTGAATAATAATTATCACCAGAGAGGTAATATAAATAGGTAATATAAATATATACAGTAGTAAGTAATATAACAATATTGTCACCTCAATTTTATATTAAATAATTACTAGATAAAAAGAACTTTTTATATACTACGTTTTTTAATTTTCTTTTGAATCATAATATGTAATGTTGATAATATAATTTTATTTTTGTATAAAATGTTAGTAAAATATAAATAGTTCCGAATTTATTTACTTCACACAAATGACAACCATCTAGAGAGCTGATCTTAAACCTATAAAAGGACAAATCTTTGAACAACGGATCTCACCAACACCGAATCTAAACCGTGGCCATCGATATGGCCCCGTGTAGGGGAGGATAAGAGAAGTAAAATAAGTACAAGTAAAGAAGTACAGACGTAGAAAAAATAAACCGATATCTAGTACACAGGTGTAGACTCACCTTGTTGTCATGCGTCAATTAATATATTTCTTTGTTTACTTATTCTTTTTAGCTGTCATTAAATGTTTACCTCTTAATAAAAAATCACAAATTTGAAACCCGTCATAATGAATATCATAAAAATATGGGATACGTCAAAACAAATATAATAACTTGCGGATTTTTTCCGAACTAACTTTCCATACAGCAAAATTTGCTGAAAACAAATTAAATTCTGCTGAAAGATGGCTATAAGTATTAAAATAATGCATTGTCATCGTGTTCTGAGCTATTCTAAAAGTTTCAAGTGCCTAGCTATTCAGGAAGTTAGTCAAACATCGTTTGCAAGATTTGTACCGGACAAACAAACAAACAAACAAGAAAGCAAGCTAATAAAAACGTAGTAAAATAAACAAACTCCTATTGACATTTCATATAATCTTTTCAGTGTTACTATGTAACATGATATATAAAATGTCGAAAACGCATTTGTTAATTTTAATATAAAATTGTGGTGTCAAAATTGTTTTGTTACTTTCTATTAGCCTCTCTAGTCATAATTATGAAGTAGTTCCACAAAATCTCAGTCGAAACAACCAATCATCAGATGAGAAATGCTCAACTCTGTTGAATACATTAATATATTTTGCATAAGA
Source organism: Gerris lacustris (assembly GCA_951217055.1). Classification (NCBI taxonomy): domain Eukaryota; kingdom Metazoa; phylum Arthropoda; class Insecta; order Hemiptera; family Gerridae; genus Gerris; species Gerris lacustris. Next base: position 10,331,904 of record OX578277.1, read on the forward strand.
GGCTGAATCCTCTGCCTTCTTATGCAATTATTCATCTTGGTCGATTCCTTTGAGAGGAAATTATCTGGGTGGGATTCTCAAAAAAGACTTGTTTCACACTTATTATCACATAGATAGTGTAAGTTTAAAGTGACTGTAATGATCTAACACTGTTCTACCTGGATTAAAGCTAATATAACAGCAATACTAGGTGTAATCCCCTGTGAGCTGTAACATGTGACATGTTCCACACTCTAATGCCTTCTTTTTAAAATGTATCAGTTATAAGCAATTGAGTCTTACACCTACCTGACAAAGCTAAGTTCTGAGTAAGTTTTAACAATGTGCAAGTTGAAAAATGCTTATTTGTATTTTTCAGGCCGCAGTTGGAGAGATGAAGATAGTTGGACAGATAGGGATCCCCGTATGTCAAACCACCATCTTCCAGAATGGTGAGAATTTGTATTTTATGTCTTAGCACATTACCTTAGAGCCGGCTTGGCCATGTGTATTAAATTACTTACCACGTCTGCCTGGCCTTCACTGAATCAAGAGTGGTACGAGATCATGGGTTCGATCCCTCGCCACGATGCTCTGATTTATATGGCTCACTAATGATCACATCATACTTGCTTCGGTGATACAATGTACAGATGTATGATGTGTGAAGTGGCTGGAACTCTCTACCACGGGGATAGTAAAATGGGCCTAAAAGATGGTCTAATTGCTAGGTTCGAATTTTCGTCCTACCCAGCTAGTACTAGTTCTAGGGCTTTACTATTGTTACTACTAGCACATTACCACATTTGTTTTTAATCATTTTATATGTATGAGGTGTGATCGAAAAGTATCCGACCTTAATTTTTATTGGTCAAATAAAGGGAGCTATGGGGGTGGGGCTTGGTGTAAGGTTGCAGGTATGCCACTAGGCACTAGACCGTGCTTCACTCTCCATGGGTAAGCCGCCATCTTTGAAGTGGTTGTACTACTACCCCTGACTGACTCGTGTTACAGACTACACTAGTGTGAATGCTCATTTTTTTGTATGTCTGTAACACGAGTCAGTCAGCGATAGTAGTACAACCACTTCAAAGTTGGCCGCTTATCCATGGAGAGTGAAGCACAGTCCTGCAGCATCCCGAAATGAGGCCGTCATTGAACAAGAAAGAAACTTGGTGATGCAAAATCGCCGAATTATGATCAGAGAACTTGTAGACGAGGTGAACATAATTTTTGGTCCATTCAATCCATTTTGACTGACGACTTCGTCCTCAGGAGGGTCTCAGCTAAGTTTGTGCCAAAATTGCTAACAATTAAGCAGCCATCTTTGAAGTGGTTTTACCACTCATTATTTTTGTGGTGCCCACCGCTTTGTTCCCAAACACTTGTTAAGTCTTGCGGATTGTTTCCATTTAAGAATCGCCAAGTTTAAAACAAAATTTGATGCAGACAACAAATTAAAACAAAGCAATTAAAACAAAATTTAACGCTGTTCGACTTTTTCTGTCATTCTGTCAGAAAGAACAATCCGACGACACTCACTCGCACTGGCTCCCTAATTAATAGTCTACCGCTGACTGACTCATGTTACAAACGTACAAAAAAATAAGCATTCACACTACGTGCGAACTGCAACGCGTGTCTGCAACTGTACACCAAGCCCCTCCCCCCCCCCACAGCTTCCTTTGTTTGACCAATAAAAATTAAGGTCGTATACCTTTTGATCAAACCTCGTATATCAAATTATAAAAATTTCTGATGTAGCGTATTGCATGGAATATGACGCCCTCGATTATAAGGTGCATGAGCAGTTCAAAAGATTTTCAAACTATAAAATAATAATGCATCGAATATAAGTTTCAAAGGGAAAATCGGTACTTCTTTAGATTGTCACTCCCCTACTAAATAACTAAGACAAAGGGATGTTTAGTCCAATGTACTTTAGGAACAAGGAATATCACACTTCTGTTTTTATAAGGGGAGTTACAGTCTAAAGAAGAACATTCTGTGCACCTTCATTAGATTTTTGCTCCTCTTTATTTTTTTTAAAAGGGGAGTAACAATCTAAAGAAGTGCCGGAAAATCTTGCGTTCTCTTTTTGAACAACTTGTTCAGACAACAAACTTAGACAGTCCACCATGGAAATTGAATTCTAGTCTATTGTTGGAATATTGAATCTTTATTTAAATGTAAGGTAAATTTAAATCTTTATTTAGATGTAAGACAGACACCATGCTGGCAAAGAAATAGCAAGTTTGTTTAAAAAAAAAAAAAAAAATGTTGGAGCTAACAAGAAATAAATTGGTTTAACGGAACCCTTTCACCCAACATTTCATCAGAGAATATGTTACAATTCCTGAAAATTGATGAAATAAGAGGGACAATGATATCCTGGCAAAATTCTGAGAATTGGGAATAATAAGTAAAAACAAGATCTCAGCGGTACCCTTGAAAAAGTTCATAGTTTTGATAAGTTAACTTGGATACTCATACAGCGATTATAAGACTCACCTCGAATACACGGCGCATCCCAATTTTCGGGATGCAATAACAGGAAAAAAAGTACGTCTTATATTTGTAGCAATGCGGTAGTTTAACAACATAGAAACAAGAAAATCTTTAAAAAAAAAAAAAAAAAACTAGAATACAGTACAATGGTAAATATCAAAACAACTATAAAGACGGAGATACACATGCCATCAAATTGGGCAAGTAGCTTGCATGCCAAAAGAGGTTATTTGCCAGTAACTGGCATGCTAAGGATTTTTATTAAGTTTTTATCTGCTTGCTTGCCAGCTACAGGCGTGTTATTTTACATAAACACGTGCAAGTAGCTGGCATGTTTTTGTTTAAGCTACAGGCATGTGTATCTTAGCTTTAACTATTATGTTATAAAGTTGTTTTATAGCTGGTGAAATTTGGTTTTTTTCGTCTTTATGCCATTTATTTTGAGATCACTGTAAGTAATTTCACCAAAGTGATCTCATTCATTCACCAGCTTACATCAAAGTACAGATTTGTTGTACAGGTGTACATGTGTACCACTGTATTTTCTATCTTTGTTACATGTATAATAATTTACATTTGGTGGTTAGCCACAAAACAACTAATTACATAGTTTGAGATTAGATCTTGATCAAAAATCAGAAAATTAAAATATCTCTTTGATAACTAATTCAAAAAAGTACTAGTCTATATTAAAATATTTTATTGATTAATTTTTGAACTTAGAAAGATCCTAATCTCAAATTATTAACTTACAGATTATTTATTTTTATATTATATGTAATATGATTAGACTAGTAATGGTAAGAGACATTTTTACATTTCCAAAGTTAAAAGTTTGGTTCTTCTTTAGATTGTTACTCCCCTGTGTTGTTTTAGAATATGAATGACTTATACTAAATAACTATAATCCAATGTAATAACCCAATGTATGTATGTAATATCACATTTCTGTTTTTATAAGGGAAGTACCAGTCTAAAGAAGAACGTTCCCTACACCTTCTTTAGAGTGTTAATCCCTCTATGGGCATTTTTGTTGTTTTTTTTGTTTTAAAGGGGAGTAGCAATCTAAAGGAGCGCCAACATTTTTTAATTTGATTTCATAATGAAAGACATCTTTTCACCAAAACTAAGTTTATTGTACAAAGCTAACTTTCAACTACAAATAGTCATCTTCAGTACCGGTGAGAAGAGATCAAGTGTGAAAGAGAAACAGTCAGTGTAGGAGTTGAGACAGAGGTTTAAATCTCCTGTCTTTAGTAAGTGTATTGTACAAAGCTAACTTTCAACTGCAAATAGTCATCTTCAGTACTGGTGAGAAGAGATCAAGTGTAAAACAGAAACAGTCAGCGTAGGAGTTGAGACAGAGGTTTAAATCTCCTTTCTTTAGTAAGTTTATTGTACAAAGCTAACTTTCAACTGCAAATAATCATCTTCAGTACTGGTGAGAAGCAGTGCCGGATCTAGGTTTTTTCTCAGGGGGGGGCAAAAGCAGATTTTGCCGCCCTTGCCACACAGGGGCAGATCTAGCAGTAAAATTGGGGGGGGGGGGGATTTTGGGGGGTTTAGACTCAAATCCGGGGTTCGGGGCCTCCCCCGGAAAATTTTATAAAATAAGGTGCAAAAATGGTGAATTTTAAGCGTTTTGGAGAACCTTTTTTTAGAGCTTTTGCAGCTAAAACTACAGTACCTATTCTATATTGCGTTTAAAATACCAATTAATAATGATACTTTCTATTTTATTTAACCTGTAACACTATACTATGCTATTAATTCTTCCAGATTCATTAGGAGGGGTTACCCTCCTGCCCAAAGGGGGGTTCGGGGGGCCTACCTCGGAAAATTTTAGAAAATTAGGGTCAGAATAGTGAATTTTAGGCGATTTGGAGAACCTTTTTTTTGAGCTTTTTCAGCTAAAACAGCAACTTAAAGTTTGTTTATAATTGTTTCTGCAGAATTTTTGAAACATTTATTATCTAAATCGGGTTTTAGACTTAAAAAAATTATTTTTTACCTGTAACACTTTACTATGCTATTAATTCTTCCAGTTTCATTATGAAATACCTTCACAACTTCCTATATAGCAACTGAATCAAGTAGATACACACTCAACTAAGCATATAAACAAACATCCATTAAAGTATGCAAATAACCAAACAAAAAAATAGTTTATATTTGCATCCCACTTAAAAATGTAAGTGGGAATCCCAGTTAGCAATTTTAATATCAACTTGACTATTGCTCCATATTTAAGGCAACCATATTTATTCCAATAATAATATAGGTTTATAAGTTAATAAAGTCATTAAGTTTCAACTATTGTTTCTCTTGCACATGCGCACAAACATACATTTATTTACACCTATAGCTTCAAAAGTACTTATCTGATTTGTATGAAACTTTTATAGTTTTTCGAAAGTAACCCGCAGATAGCCCCAGGTTAATATGGATCGTTTGCATTCTTTAATTTTTGCTAAATTGATATTTTAATTTGGGTAAAAAATCCAAACAATTTTGACAGATTAAAAAAACGGGGAGACAATGAAACAAAATAGACAATACTGGCTTTAAATGCATAAAATCAATAAAGTAAGTAATAGGATGCGAGGAAGGGATGTGCCATATCAATTCAACGTATTTTTACGAATATCTAGCCTCCTATGGCTCGGAGACAAATTAAAATTATTATCAAAAAGCAAAACTATTAAATTTCCCACAAAAAAAGGTCTCATTCATTTTTTACGTACAAAGAACGGTTAAGCAAAAACCTAGTTCTATTATAAAACTTGCATTGTGATTGTTTTTGCACGACATTTTACGTGATTTTGTGAATATCTCGCTTCTTCTGACTCAGAGACCAATTGAGGATCAGATCAAAATTTAAGAATCTAAAATTTCACACAAGAAACAATATGTTCATTTTTTACGTACAACGAACCGTTTGGATAATAATGCGCTCCGAAGTTTCCCTTATTGTCTCCGAGCCATAAGAAGCGAGATAATTCGTATAAAAAAGACCAGTCAGCGCCATGACTTAATGAGCGAATTTTCAAAGAAATCTGCGTATTATTGGATTATGATAATATAGAAAAATTTTGGTTTAGAATTTGGATGGGTTAAAAAAAAAATTGGTACACAAAATTGACCCGTAAATGGACTCCAAAAAGTATTATATTTTCTATTAATAGTATTATTATTTGCGTTAACAGTTTGAGTCTTTCATGACACATCGAACTTCTTAAATAGTTTTTGATAAACTTCAATATGCTTAAGTTTCATGGGTATTACATATAATTAAAAATTACATTTCACCTTTTTTTATTTTTTATTTATTTATTTTTTTATTTATTTTTTTTTATTATTTTTTTTTTTTTCCATGAACTTTTTATTATTTTTCCTTTATTTATCATTTTATTTTTCCACCTCGTTTCGCCGCCCCCCGGGTGTGCCGCCTGGGGCGCTTGCCCCCCGCAGCCCCCCCTTAGATCCGGCACTGGTGAGAAGAGATCAAGTGTGAAAGAGGAACAGTCAGTGTAGGAGTTGAGACAGAGGTTTAAATCTCCTGTCTTTAGTAAGTTTATTGTACAGAGCTAACTTTCAACTACAAATAGTCAACTTCAGTACCGGTGAGAAGAGATCAAGTGTGAAAGAGAAACAGTCAGTGTAGGAGTTGAGACAGAGGTTTAAATCTCCTTTCTTTAGTAAGTTTATTGTACAAAGCTAACTTTCAACTACAAATAGTTATCTTCAGTACCGGTGAGAAGAGATCAAGTGTGAAAGAGAAACAGTCAGTGTAGGAGTAGAGAGAGAGGTTTAAATCTCCTGTCTTTAGTAAGTTTATTGTACAAAGCTAACTTTCAACTACAAATAGTCATCTTCAGTACCGGTGAGAAGAGATCAAGTTTGAAAGAGAAACAGTCAGTGTAGGAGTTGAGACAGAGGTTTAAATCTCCTGTCTTTAGTAAGTTTATTGTACAAAGCTAACTTTCAACTACAAATAGTCATCTTCAGTACCGGTGAGAAGAGATCAAGTGTGAAAGAGAACATTCAGTTTAGGAATTGAGACAGAGGTTTAAATCTCCTGTCTTTAGTAAGATTATTGTACAAGTAAGAAAGGTTTTCAGAATGTATAAAATGAAAAAGTAACCAAAAAAAAAAAATTCAATTCTGATCGACTGTTCAGACAAAATTTTAATTTTATTAGCATTGTATCAGGGATTATGTTTTCTAGGGCTTATAACTAAAAAAAAATATGTGCACAACTTTCTGATTTCTGGAAACACCTATTTAATCTAACTTTGTGACAGCAGTTGGTTACAGTACTTTTTAGAAATCCTTTTGCTTTAGTCTTTACCTTCTTTTCCCCCTTTTATTAATATAATCTTTATCTTGAAGAGGCTGGCTAATCATCGCTAACTACGTAATTAATATTTGTTGTGGTATTTTCAGGGCAATGGAGAAGAATGAAGGAGGGGGTTCTTTTGATGCATCGGGTGCTTTCCACGGCCATGAAATGGACGATGAAATGCCGGTTAAACGAAGAGAACGCTCTTACCACGATCAGGTAACAGCTAAATCTCATAGAGATTTTGTGATTTAATATTAGCCGGCTAGAATATATTCCAATGATATTATTATCAAAACTACTTTAACTATTATGTTATCAATTTTTCTTATAGCTGGTGATCTTTGGTGTTTATGATTTTTGGCCATTTTGAGATCACTGTAAGTAATTTCACCGAAGTGATCTCATTCATTCACCAGCTTACATAAAAGTACAGACTTCTTATGCAGGGTACATGTGTACCACTGTATTCACCATCTTTGTTACATTTATAATAATTTATCTTTGGTGGTTAGCCAAAATAACAAATGTGCAAATAAGTTACTGCCTTTTATTGTTACACTTATTAAAAATAAGAAATTTCAAATTTCTCTTTGATGGTATTTTTTTTTAAATATAATTTTTTATTTTTATGTAATTTTGAACTTTAAAAGACAGTGTTCTCAGCTTATGTAACTAGCAGATTCTTGATTTTTGCTTTGCACCGATGATAATATCTGTGTGGTGTAAGTTATTTGTTTCATTAGATTGAATATTGCTCTAAGAATTAAGTGCTAAGTATGCTTGATTATTGAGCGACAAACCCTCACCTGTACATGGTCATATACAGGATTTAAAACCTGATGGAGGTTGAAAGTTACTTCATAGTTTTTAACAGAGACATTTTAATTTATATTTCTGTGTTACATGGATGAATTTAATAATAATATTATTTGTAAACTGAGCATTTCTCCTTAACTTGGTCTTTTGGGTACGTTATATTTTCGTTTAAAAATTAAAGTTTAAACATGTTGAACAATTTGCTATATTTCAACCCCTTTGGGTCATTTTCAAGCTTTTTACAAATTTTTCATTTAATCCAGGTATTGCATCATTTAATCACTAAGGGGTTGAAATACAGCGAATTGTTCAACATGTTTAAACTTTAATTTTTAAACGAAAATATATCATACCCAAAAGACCAAGTTAAGGAGAAATCCTCAGTTTACAAATATATATAGAGGGTAATAATATACTAAAAAAATAATAATATTATTGTAAAAAGAAAAACACCTGCTTCAACAAAACAAGCACTAAAAAGGAGGAAATAAATGTTTCAAACAGCCGCAGTACCACAATCAATCACAGTATATGTATATGTCACTAAAGATATCATCAAAAGAAATACTTCTTGCGTACGAGTCCGCAAGACAGTGAGACATTTTCATGTCTTCGCTCTGCATAAGCTACTGACATGAAATAATGTCCCCAGGTTCGCTTCGCGGTGTTAGAGTATTGTCTACTAGCCCAGTCATCACTGTAATATATTTGCGTAGAAAATTATAAAATAACAAGACTCCCGAGTAAGTAGTAGAAGGGCGGGCCCGATGATTCCCGAGTGAGATTCGACTGAGAAGCGTGATAGGGCAAGGATGGTGTGTAGTCCTTGGCGGTAGGGGTATGCCGAGAGAGGGCAGAGAAGAGAGTTGATAGCACACCTCCTATACTTTCCTAACTCCCTGATACACATATAAATCTTTTCGACTTTCTTCGGCCCTACGAAGCGCGGTAGAGGGTGTTGCAATATTTTAATTGCAATGGTTTAATTACATAAGTTTCCATAGAAACGTTATTGTTGTTATTGTTAAATGTCAAAGTATAAATATATTTACTCGTTGTAGTCGTGTGTGAGAATCCGATGTGTTCGTTATATGTATTAATGTTAGATCATAGATTATAAACCGGCAACAGAGGGAGGCCCTATAGCTGGAGACAGACTGTGCACACCTCCTATATCTTTCTAAATCCTTGATACACCGGGTAACGTTTTTGGCTTAGATTTTTAGTAACGCTTTTCGACTTATGTAGCACAGCCAAGACATGAAAATGTCAAAACAAAAGCCGCCATCGACAAAAAGAAAACTGTAACACTGCACAATACTCTGCGCCCATACTGTAGCGTTTTGAAAAAAATGTATTTTCTCAGTCAGAATCAATAAATTTCTGTTGGTACTACGTAAGGTTGTTACTCCTGTTTTTTTTTTTTTTTTTTTTTTTTTTTTTTATATAATATAAAAGGATATAATTATTTATACATCCCTTTGCTAAATAACTTTTAAGAAAAAGGTGTTTTTAGTTCAATGTAATTTTGCACAAAGGAATATCACACTTCTGTTTTTATAAGGGGGGTAACAGTCTAAGTGCCAAATTGGCTATATCAATAGTCCTTATAATTTTCCTGCATACTCGTGGATTTAAGGAAATACCCAAGCTCTCTAAAGGTGTAACTTTAATTTATTTAAAAAAAAAAAAAAAAAAAAATTATATCATTTGAAAAAATAAAATAGCTTGAGGGGATTAGAGAAATTATTCTATGGCTTTTAATAGAGAGCTTAAGGTTAGACAAATACTTCCATTACATGGATTGGTTTTAAAAAGAGAGCTGGAGTTAGATAAATCCATCTTTCGCATGGATCTGTTAAGCCTAGCCCACACCAGTAGACACGTTGTGCAACATGTCTATAGACGTGTGCTGAGACCGTCTATAGACATGTTGCGCAATGTGTATAGACGTCTGCTGAGACCGTCTATAGACATGTTGCGCAATGTGTATAGACGTCTGCTGAGACCGTCTATTGTCTAGGTCTAGCGTCCAAACTGTAGACATGTTGCGCAACATGACTATCGTTGCAGCGTGTCTACCATTTCGAATGGAAATCTATAGACATGTGATTTTTGGTCTAGCAACGAGACCGTAGACGCCGATGTCTATAGACATTGTCTCTGAGTCCAAAATCGCACAACATGTATACTAGTGTGGACTAGGCTTTAGATTAAAGAGCTACCGCTAGCCACAAATTCCATTGTGATCTAGCTACCAACTAACCCATGCAGGATATTAATTTAATTGTTTGATGCATAGAAGAGTAAATCAGAGTCCAGTGACATTGGGGACACTGGAGGAGGCAGCGACGGTGGAAGTACCGATAGGATGCATGAATTATCTGATAAAGAATCTTCTCACAGTATGCAGCCCGACCAGGACAGACCCGAAAGGAAAAGAGACCAGGAAGAATCGGCACCGCACTTCGGATTGGACGAAATTAAAAAACACGTTGAAAAGAGGCTGAAGGGTGACGAGCAGGTAATTTGGTCAAGATTTAGGATTTATATCTAGTCCTAGAAGTACAAACCCTGTTTAATAACCCCGTATGCAGTTTAGCCACTTCTCACATTAACGTTGCTGTAGCAAATAGGGTGTGATCAATAGTGAGGCATGTCAATCAAAGTGTCTAGGCCTGGGATTGAACCTGTGATATTGACTTTGATTTCATAGATGGTGTTACCAATGCCTTTTAGTAGAGACCAAATTTACTCTGAATCTTCAAGAGTATATGAGTAGCCTAGTATCAAAGACGGACATTCGACATTTTTTCCGAATTTCAGTTATCGATTGTTTCTTAATAGATTTTTGGCTGCTGCTTCAGATTCTGCTATCCATTTGCATCAAAAACGACCAGAAAAGGGGTAAAAATGCAATAATATTTTTATTTATTTATTTAAGTTTTGTTTCAAATATGGACAAGTCAACACACGTAGCATCTGAATACCTACTCCTACCATTTTGTCATACATGTTTAGAAAAATGATACCTCAAGGGGAAATCGAGAAATCAATTTTAGCTCTAAATTTGGGGCACTACTCCCTAAGAACTCTGAAAAACGTGAAAAAAAAAATATTTCTCCAATATTATTATTCTAACCATTATTTTCAACGTCATTTTGCTTCAAAAACGGACAAAACCTTGTTTTTGTTTCAAAAGCTGACAACTCCACTTTTTAACTCCATTTAGCAGCTAAAATATCAAAGAAATTCACGTTTTCAGTACTTCTAACTAGTTTTGAGTCTATTAAGAATCTACAGAAAAAAAAATCATTGCTCTAGCACCTGTAGAATTTGAGCTACAGTTTTTCGGCTCTCCTGTAAAATTTTGAAATGTGCTCTTGTCCGTCTTTGATACTAAGCTCCTCATATCTTCTCTGAGGCTAAGAAGCATGTCTTGGACCATCCTAGGGTACTTAGGTGTCAAAAGAAACAACATAGCAAAACAATATATGGAGTTACTCTTACATTTGCTATGCTCCCTCTACGTCTATCTATATTTTTGTTTTCATTGGAGATTTAGTTCAATTTTTTCTCAATACCTACTACTAGCTCCACCTGTTGTCTCCAAAGTTTGAGCCACTTTTTTCACTGTTCCCTCTCCCCTCCTAAGCTCTTAAGCTAATTTCAGTGAATGATGACAATATATCTTGAACCTGAATTGTAATGAAGGTTTTATTGCGGATATGGGACTGACACTGAAATTATTTTGAAACCATTTGTTTAATTGTTTTACTAATATTTTGTGATTTGATTCCCTTTGAAGGGAGTACATTTTTATCCGACTTTCTCCTTTCCTTTTAAATAAAAAGAATTTTCTTAACTTAGAATTTGGCTATACAGTGAAGCTTCTTCATATACTTTGTGATGGAATCAAATTTTAATTATCATTAACTACGGGAGGCATACAGAGAAAAATAGACCCCAGCACAGGGACTTGAACCACGGGCCTCCTATATATCTGTTACAGGCGCTCTTACCATCTTTGATTTAAAGTAAAATTTAATCTTTCTGTAGTATGAATACTACCTAAAACTTAAAAATTTGAATTTGTGATGGAATAAAATGTTGTCAACTGATCAGAAGTTCCTCTTAAGGAAAACAGGTAATCTGTAAATTGCATACTTATAGTAGAGTTTAATCATTCTACCTCTTGATTGCCAAAAGCAAATATGTGTTGTAAGTAATTTCACCTGTGAGTACAAGATGAAAAAAAGTGTATAGTTAGCTATTCCACTTCTAAATATAAAAAGCAATGGTATATTGTGTCATTCCACTACCGACTATTGACTGTCATAATGAGCTAAATAAAAGACGTATCTATTCTTGAGAGGTTGTGCGTGCCCCTGTGAATATTATATTGCGATATAATGTATATATATTATGTTTTGATGTTTCAGGCTTTGGAACTCTCTGAAATTAAAAGGCAACTAGAATTATTAGAAAGGCAGCAGCAACAAGTTGCTAAACAAAACCAAGTTGCTGGTGATAATATCAATCCTCAAGGTAATTGGGAGATTATTCAAAATTTAACAACAAAAAGGTGGGGGGATCTATACTAATCATGCTAAAGCATCAATAAAATTATATAGGCTGATATTGTTTCGAGAGACAGTTATGTGAAATATTTGGGTGTTTTCTTGGATGAAAACCTCTTGGAGGGTACATGTTGACCAAGTAGCGAAATATTTACGCAAAACGTTATATAGTTTTAGGGTTCTGAGGCGTTTTGCAAATATGGTGATTTTACGTTCGGTATATTTTGCATTAGTGGAGTCCTTGCTAAGCTACTGTTTAATTGCTTATGGCACAGCACCCCCTTCTATTCTAGAACACGTTGTTGTTCTCCAAAAAAGAATCTTAAAAATTTGCCTCAAACCTCTTCGGTTCCTTTCTGTGAACCTCTTCAATTGTTATTTAAAAAAATAGTCTTACTTCACACCTTCTCAACTAACAAAGTACGCTACCAGCACCAATATTCTACTAGGTCCTCGTCTAAAATTACCTTTTTAAAGCCAAAATGCAACACCAAGAAAAAACAACGTTTCATTGAATATCAAGGCATTGAAATGTTCAATAGTTTACCGGAAAATATTAAAGCAATAAAAAGTTACAAAATATTTAAAAGAAATATTATTGGTTATCTTAAATTAAAATTAGAAAATATGCACCTTAACCCCCTTAGATAAATGTATAAAAATCCTTATAAGTAAGGCAGGGCAGTTATCTTTAGCCATTTCTTCGATTGTTGTCTTTTACTTATATAGAAATATATAATTATTAAGATAATATATTACTGTTTTGAATCTGTGCATTATTTAAACAGGTATATATATGTCAGTGGAATCTGCTTCATACCTGTTCAATAGGACTATAATGTTGAAATCGCAGGTCATTGACACAAATAATAGGATATTATTTGTGTCTATTTTTACTGTGCTATGTAGCATTGGTTTTCATCTATTTATTGTATTTTATTTGCAAGTAATGTCGAAGGCTTGTGTTGGTTAAGATATTAAATATATAATTTTTATAGGCTCTTATAATGTTTAACCTTTGAAAGAGACGGAGTCACCACTCTAGCACCTGCTATGGGGGACTCTCATTCTTTAAAAAAAAAAAAAATTCTTAAATATCTTAATGTAATCTGGGTACTTAAATATCTGTCATATTATTAGTGATCTTTGGATTATGTATTATGATCTTGTATAGAACTTATATTATTGTATTTTCAAGAATGGAAATAATGTATAAATAAATAGATTATGTAGGAACAAACTCAAGTAAAGTAAAATAGTGCCTCCTTTAGGCTTCTATTTACCTAAGTACTAGTAGACTCACAAGAAAGTGAAATATCGTATTAATTTATGAATTATTGGTTTCAGATTTAATTAATCAGGTAGGACCTAACCAGCCAGTTGCTGAGGGGGTTCAGGTTCAGTCAAATAGTCAGCAGCAAGTAGTCAATCAACAAGTCGGTAACCTACCTCCACCCCAACAAGCTCAGCAAGTTCAAATGCAAGTACAGCCCCAGGTTCCACTACCCGTCCAATCGCAGCAGTCCCAAGCCAGTTCCCAAGCACTCTTATCTCAACAGCCTCCAAACATTCAACAGGTAATGTGACAAAAATGTTTGTCATTTAAGAATTGACAAGTATATTTCCTATAGGAATATAATAATCTACATTAGATTCCAAGAGGGGTGAGACTTGTTCCACTTCTACTCCAATGATTTCATTGATATACAGGGTTGGCCAAAAAAAACCGCACTTTTATGAACACTTATAGCTCAGCATCTGTAATAGATAGAGATATGGGGTTTGTGGGGTCTGAAAACTACATTCTTCTACTTTAAATTTCATATCTATAACTGCAAAAACTATTGGGTGGATGCCATGCAATGACGGTTTGAATAGGGTCTTAAAAAAAGTCGTCCAGGTAGTAATCGTTGTTTGGTATTATAGTTTTGATAGAATAAATTACCATATGGTAGAGGGGGGGGGGGGGGGGGGTTCTTTGTAGGTAAGTGGTAGGAGTCCCTCAGTGTTGTAATATAACAATCATTGAAGATGTGATAAGCACAATGTTGCCTGAAGTCTGGGCAATTCTCTTGCAAGTATTGAATTGTTTGCAAGGAGCGATGGGACGGGGCACTATCTTGCATAAACGTGTAATTTAGCATTGATCTTCAATTTCAGGCAACATTGTGCTTAACACATCTTCAAGGTTTGTTATAACACTGAGGGACTCCTACTTCTTACCTACAAAGACCCCCCTCCACCATTTGGTAATTTATTCTGTCAAAACTATAATACCAAACAATTATTAATACCCGGACGACTATTTTTAAGACCCTATTTCAAACCGTCATTGCTTGGCTTTCTCTCAATAGTTTTTGAAAGTTATAGATATGAAATTTAAAGTAGAAGAATGAAGTTTTCAGACTCCCCAAACCCCATATCTCTATCTATTACAGAAGCTGAGCTATAAGTGTTCAAAAAAGTGTGTTTTTTTTTTGCCCACCCTGTATATGGAAAGCAAATGTCCCCTGTTGGACTATTTCGCTATTGTAATAAGTATATTATTGTACTAGTAAATGATGATAACATATCAACCACCTGACTTAGTATTGGAGGTTTTTATTGCGGATATGGGACTGACACTATGCTAGTTAAAGTATCATAAGATTTTTAACTTATTATTACTTTTAGTTGAGTATTGATCTTTTCTGATTTAGTTTGTGTTTGGGTGTTTATACAGAGTGCGAGTGGTGTTTTGCTCGGTCAAGTTCCTCCTCAAGTTGGGGGTAATCAACCTGTAATTATCGCCCAACAATCCCCAGGTGGTATTCAAGTACAGATGAATCAACAGCAACCCCCAATCATGAATCCACAGATTTCTCCGATTCAACCGCAACAATCACCGCAGCAAGTACATCAACCTCTCAACACACTGGCAAGGCTTCATCAACCTCCACCACAGTCTATTCTTCACGACTCGCATATAGGTAAACCATCTAATTGACTAAACACACTTGCTTGAAACCATTATTCGAAACACATATCTGGTTTGAATCATTGATGAGTGAGACATGCTTCACTCCTCTGTCATGTAATATCCTGTTGCTGTGTTAGTCACCAAGGGATGTACATAACTCTAACTTCAAAAATTTGCTCAAAATTTGATTTCAGTGAATGATGACAATCTACCTGTAACCTGAGTTACAATGAAGGTTTTATTGCGGATATGGGACTGACACTGAAATTATTTTACAAATCATTAGTCTAAAAGTCCAGGAGGTAGCGTGCAAAAAAGTGTCTGACTAACATCAAGCTAGAATTTTGTGCACAAAATTTTCTATTGGAGCTATTTAAGAATATGTGGTCGGCTAAGTTTGTCTGCGTGACATAGCTTGGCAATAGGCATTTGAAAAAATCAATCCAGTGGAGAGCGGCTATGTCCCGCCTATTATGGTGGACAACGTGATTTTCATGATACTGAATACAGAATTAGTTAGTAGACCGAAAATCAAGTTGATGTTAGTTTGTTAATTGCTAGGTGACCACTTTGATTTGGAGAAATATTTGAATAACTAAACTATCAAGTGTCAAACTAGCATCAACTTGATTTTTGGTCTACTAACTAATTTCATACTTAAGATCATGAAAATAAATTGTCCACCAAAAAGGGCGGGACATGGCTGCTCTCCACCGGTTTGTTTTTTTCAAATACCTATTGCCAAGCCAAGCTATGTCCCGCAGACGAACTTAGCCGACCAAATATTCTTAAAAGGCTCCAGAAGATTTGTACACAAAATTCTAGCTTGATGATAGTCAGACACTTTTTTGCACGCTATCTCTAGACTAGCTGTTCCCAACCTATTTTGACTCGCGTACCCCTTAGCGTTCAATTATTCTTAATCGTACCCTTTAATTCATATTATACTTCCTATATTAATTTTATAACTGATGCTTTCATGAGTTTTTAGTACCTTAAAAGGAAATAGTCCTCCCTCCCCATAAAAATTAGCGTTGGGAACCAATCGATTGAAAACAGTTGACTAAACGGTTGTTTTAAAATTATTCATTCATTCGGTTGTGGATATCTAGTTTTCATTCGATTGATATCAGTCTATAGTTTAGAGTTGTATTAGTTGTAATTCGGACGTGTATATGTGGACGTGTGTACAACGAGATAACGAGTGTCATGCGCCTTCTCACCCCTCCTCCGCTCTGAGCCCTTCACCGTCGTTCCTTTCCCCTACCCAAAACCAAAAAACATTTGAATGAAACATTCGAATAAAAAATTCGATTGGATCAGTCTCAGTCTATATTTTTTCATTCGAATTAAAACGATGGTCGTAGCAGGCTGTAGTTTGGGATGAAATAACGAGTGTCAAGTGCCTTCTCACTCACACCCCCCTCAGCTCTGAGGCCTTTACGGCTCCACCGCACTACTCCTATATAAAAAAAAAAACCATTCGATTGAAACATTCGACTTGCGGTTCAGTCTTGGTCTATATCTTTATTCGTATATCCTATACCCGCTATGAGACTGTTTTCAGTCGATTGAATTCAATCGACTGTTTTTTCCCGAATCGACTTATTCATTCGTTGTTTTTTTCTAGTCGGTTGTCCCAACGCTAATAAAAAATAACTCAAGTGAGGAGGTCAGAAACTAAGGGTGCAAGTAACATTTTTGAAAAATGAGATAAATGCATTTTAATGCATGTAAATATAGCAGTACCGTGGCTTATAGAACAACTACTTGTAAGCTTTGATTATGGAATTTAATCTTAAGTTATAAAATGCACTTTTGGTAACTTACATCCCTTAACTTCTGACGCCCTCAAATAATTGGAGATTAAAATATTGAAAGGGATAGTTTGAGTTAAGGTTGTCTGAAGTTCTTGCTTAACAAATAGAAACTAGTTGATTGTGTGAGGGTATGGTCATGCTTAAAAAATGAAAGAAATTACTAAATGGAAACACGGAGGTAAGTAATTATGAACTGGTATATGTGAGAAAGTTTGTCTGAGTT